>CM044965.1:24093164-24193164 GCA_024516035.1 Bactericera cockerelli | reverse complement strand
GATCGACCTACCGATCAGGTAGGTTGATGTACCTGATTATGAAAAATATTTTTTTTTTAAGATTACTCGCCCCAACAATAAAGGCAATTACAAAGTAAAATGATAAATATAATATGTATTATGATAAAACATTTATACAATATATACATAACAAGGACTTTAAAATAAATGTATCAGGTATATTTTCACTGTAAAATGATTTCAAGTTCCGAGTAAAGGTATTTATATCTGTGGTATTCTATTGATAATGTTTAAATACTTCTTTTTATTTATGTTTGAGATTCGGCAATGCACAGATGTTCATCCGTGCAAAAAACGGATTATAATTGGATTTAATTGTGTACTGTGAACTCAGCTGGGCGAATTATTCTCGCGAATTATTGGCAACGGCTGTGCAATGCTCAGGGGGGGTCAACCTATGCTCTCATTGTAAAATATCACAAGTTCAGTGTCCGTTAGTAGTTCATTAGGCGTTCATTGATATAGAGTAGACCTCATTAGAAACGCCCGATTAATCAACATTATACAATACAATACAATACAATACATAGTACATAAATAATTTTACAATATAAAATACATTTACATTCATGAGCAAAAGGAACTCCGAAAAGGCTGGACGGCGACAAAATGTCGGGTTTTAACTATAAAATATACATATTTTATAATAATAATAACAACACTCTTTAGTGGAAGGTAATAGGTAACCACCAGGCGAGGTCTAAGGCACGTTTTTTTTACTTCAGTAGTCTTATCGGTCAAACTAGACAATTAAAAAGTTATCGCAAATTTGTGTTAATCACTTACGTGATATTACAAGTACTCAAACTCACTTTACTAAATCTACGCTGAAACCGGGACTTGAACCACCAACCTCTAGGTTATAAGTCTTACTGATCAAGCTGATCAAGCTACTGAGGTCGGTCCACCAATAAAGTTTAAATAAATATAGGTACTGATATAACTCCGAGGTTCGAATCCCAGTCCCTCGCACTGACAGCCCTACTTTGTATGACGTTACTCAGTGCTGTAAGGTCATGTGCATCGCACAGTGTACCTGACATCATTCTGCAAGGAACAGAAATAACTTCTCTCCTCTTCCCTCCTTCTCTCTGCATATGTTTCTCTCTCACTCACTCCCCCCTTTCTCTCCTCTCAATTTTCAAGTCGAATTGCATAGGTTTCTCTCTCACTCACTCCCCCCTCTCTCTCCTCTCAATTTTCAAGTCGAATTTCAGTCTGGATGGGGGGGGGACGTTAATCATGGAGGAGGCTAGAGGACTATAGAGTAGAGTTGCCGCGATTAGTTCAAATCTCGATAATCGATTATCGATTAATCGGACTCGTTGGTAATCGATTAATCGATTAATCGACACTCAAATAATCGATTAATCGATTATTTGACGATTATCTGAAATTAACCAGAAATTGACTTGGACTAATTTTTACTTTTTTTTTTTTGTCGCGACGACATATTATTTTTATTTCATATTATCATTTCTCATATCTTTTCCTTTAATTAGATACTAATTGAGCCAATTTTGACCTCTACTGGATCTATAGTGCCCACTCTGGAAGAAAAAAAAAAAAAAAAAAAAAAAATACCAATTTTTTCACCTAACTAGATTTTATTAATATTTTTTTTTCTTTTTAATATAGTTTGTCACGACGGCATATATTTTATCAATTTAAAAAACAAGTTGTCATAGTTTGACATGTTGAATGATTGCCGTGATTTCCACCTTTTATAACCAGTAACCAGTGTTGCCAGAAAAAATTAAAAAAAATTCCCCAATTTTTACTTTTTTTTCCCCCAATCCCAAGGTGCTTGCTAGATCTAGATAACTATAAGTACTATATTAATAGCCGAGTTTATCACAACTCCACCAATCACTGATTTGCCAACCACCCTCGAATCTCGAGGGTTCACGAATCCACCAATCGGGTTTTATCACGAAAATTCAAGCTCGAGTTCGCGAATCATGATTGGCGTTACGGCAACATCGCAATTATACGAAAACTCTCATAAAAGCCTCTGATTTTTCGAAAATTGCGATGTTGTTTTGTTAACTTTTTACATTTTGAATGCTAACATTTCTGAAAGCATTTTGAACGTTTTTTTTTGTGTCGTTCACATGGTCATTTCATAAGTTTCATATTGATCAATGATCATTTTGTGTGACTTGGGTTCAATTCTCAGCAGGGCAAGATATTATAAATTACCTTATGAGTAAGAATGCTGTTTCAATGTGACTATCAGGGATGGAATTATGGTCAAAATAAGATATTGGGACAGATGGTGATCTCGGTTTTATTCCCAGCAGGGAAGAAATTTTTCTGCCCTATGTCCACTGTATTTCCATCACGTTTTCATTAATGTTGTGTACTAGAATTATAATTATAATTCTCATACCTAGCTGTTTAAGAATTCTAAATATTATCAAACACCTCGGCCGAGGTGTGAAGAACGCCAATACAAAGAAAGAGACAGCCCGGCAGAGTGTAAGGTTACGGAAAACATAGTTCCCATGCATTTCATGTACTTTCAGCCAGCGAGGTTTTCAGCAGGAGTTTGTACATACTGGTGTGGAGAGATGATATAGGACCTGCACTCATACCCAGAGTCACCAAGAAGTTTTAGTACATGTGTTTTAAAGTCTAAGGGCGGAATTAATAGACGTTTTTGTAATACCTCTGTGGCGCTAAGTCACGGATTGCATACTGTGTAAGATAGGGAAAACCGACACTTACCAACGACTTAAGTTATTGATGTTGTCTATTAATTACGCCCTAAATCTTGTAGGAACTGAGATTCGGACAAATTCAGAATGTTCCCGAATGAGCTTTTATCTTCCTGGGATTAGCTCGTTTTCAGGAAATATCATATAGACTTAGAAATTCAAATTGTGGTGAAGCACAAGCAGAAAAAGCACAGGTGAAGCACAGAGCAGAAAAATTCCTGCCCCGCTGGGGATCGAACCAAGGTCACCATGCGTGCAATGCCTAGCGCTAAATCATTGGGCAACGGTGACTACTCACAAATCGCTTCTCGGCCTTTTGGTTAAGATGTAATATCACAAAAATAAGTATTAATTAATTAATTTTAATAGCAATCGCGTGATAATGGCCAGTTTGAAAATTTTTCAAGTATTTTTTTAGGAATAATTCAAATTTATTTCAGTCTTTATTACAAAACTTTTATAAACTTAGCACATCATGATAAGATGACAGGTTTATGAAGAACAAGGACAAGGATAATTAAATAATGGGCAAAAAAAATAAAGATGTCATGAAGATAAACAAGTATTTGAATTTTGAAAAAGATAAACATTTTATCTTTGTTTACGATTTAAAAATTCCAAAGAAGAAATTCTATAGTATTTTCAATATTTTTTTCTCTTTGGGAAGCCAATCGGTCCTCGAATCACTGATTCGTGAATCAAGGTTACTTCCTCAAATTGAGTGCTCCGAATCACCTGCGAATCAGAGATTGGAGATGATAAAACCCGATTCGTCGAGCCAATCCGGAGTTCGAGTGAATCCGGGGTGAATCTTGGATGATAAAATCGGCTATAACTAGATAGTCCAAAATAATCGATTAATCGACATGAAAATAATCGATTAATCGATTATCTGACTAGTCACTAATCGTTAATCGATTATCAAATAATCGATTATTAATAATCGATTAATCGATTAGTTCGATTAATCGCGGCAACTCTACTATAGAGGACCAGCCTTACGTGTTCGGACGGGATAGAACATCTCTCTGTGGCAATCTCTTCCACCCAACCCTTCTCTTTTATCCAGGCTCGACTGTATAACCAACAAAAATATCCGAACTAACTTTCCACTCTCGTTTTTACTTTCTATTGTCTTTAAAAGTTTTCGGTCCGTTTTTTTCCTTTCCTTATCTTATTTATAAGGTATGTACTTACATATTTGTATACCTACATATTGTTTCTTTTTTCACCTCCTCTTCCAAATTATGAATTCCTGTCTTCTATCATATACTTAGTACAAAAGCTAACTATATGCAGTTCAAGAATTACCCATAGCATTTTATATCCTAAGTGTAAAGAAGACTGTGATAGTAATAATAATATCGCCTTACTTAGAGTGCCCGATTAGGACTATTAAGTCCCGTTATTCCAGCAGTAAGCCCAAGACGTATTATTATGTGGTAAAAATCCCAAATGGGAGGAAAACTTGTCATGTCCCGGCTGGGTTTCGAACCCGCGACACCTGGAACCTCTGGATTCACAGAGTGCCGCCTTTGCCACTGAGCTACCGGGACATTAGTTGTACCTACACTAAAGGGAGAAATTGATCACACAAAGTATTATATTAGGGGGAAAAGTTCTCAAATTACACTTTCTTATGTTACGAATTGAATGTATCGTATGAAAACTCATCATGGCCTGGGGTGTGGGATTTCCACCCATCTAAAAACCCACCTTCTCTAATAGCTAACAGCACTTGGTACCGAATTATCTTAATATTACAGTAAATTTATAAGAAATATTTTTTAAAAAAAAAGTTTTATCTGGCTTGTTTTATCTATCGAGATATTTTTTTAATTTCTCAATATCAAGTTTAAAAAAAGTTTAAATGTCAACATTTTTGTGTTAATATCTTTCGTGATATCACAACTACTCAAACTCTAGGCTGAAACCGGGACTTGAATCACCGACCTCCAGGTTACAAGTCCTTATCGATCAAGCTACTGAGGTCGGTTCATTTCTCAATATCCGAAACAAGCTAAGCAATTTGAATCGTAGCCAAACCACTTTATCATCATAATAATAATAATAATAGAAAATCTTATAAGGGCAAAGTTTTATAAGTAAAGCTATTAAGCCCAGAACAAAATTATGAGGTTATGTTATACAATTGATGCACTATTTAACAGAGAAAAAATCATCAATTTTAGCTTTGAACGAGTTTGTGGATGGAGCATTAATCATGGTATCAGTTAATGAATTCCAGTTACAAAATACTCATTTTAACTTAACCACAGTACATATTTATTCAAATTAAAATTTTAAGAGATAAAAAAATTCATGTAATTAGGGTTTCACGTGCCTTTCAACTGCATGGGCATTTCACGACGGGGGTGTTACCCTCCTTTCGCAGGAAAATCACGAACTTGCTACCCACATAAACCTCACCCAGCCTGGGTTCGGCCGGAATGGCAGCATCACGAAATCTTCACCTCGCTGGATGTTGCTTAACTTGGGTGTTCCTACGAGAACCGGTGCATTCAACGCACCATCGACGCTGGCTGTCCCCAGCTGTAGCCAAGCTGGTTACAACAACAACAGCATCCCAGGTGTTTGTAACGTGCATTTTAAATCATCCAACCACATTGGAAGGAACGCGCCTTTTTTTTGAGGATAGAAAAATCTTCTAAGACACCACCCAGCCACCTCACTCCCTGGGGTGTGGGATTAATACCCACTAAAAACCTATCCTCCGAAGACGTAGGAGATCCCGGAACCGTGTGATACATTACTTCGGGATCTCTACCCAGGAACGCGCCTTAAACAAAACTCCAACAAAGGAACGCGCCTTAAACAAAACTCCAACAAAGGAACGCGCCTTAAACAAAACTCCAACAAAGGAACGTGCCTTAAACAAAACTCCAACAAAGGAACGCACCTTAAACAAAACCCCAACAAAGGAACGCGCCTTAAACAAAACTCCAACAAAGAAACGTACCTTAGGCAAAAACCCTATCACTTCTTAGTCCTATTACTCACACAGCATCGACTGCAGCGAGTCATTGGAGTGAAGTATATAAGTACCAGACTCATGACTCGTATAAGTAGTATAAGTACCCAGAATGAGCCATCAGTATTTGCACATTAACGAGGCATGACTGCACAAGACTGATGTCGAGTCGTAAATATTGTGCTGGTAAAACAAAAATCCTCACGTAGAGCAATTAAAATAATTTCTTCATGTAAGCCTCTAATTTGGTCATTTGTGTTGAATTTTGTACACAGGCACAAGTCTCAAACTCACGTCGTATAGTTTTTTTTTTTCATTTAGGAGCTTTAACTCTGCTGGAGCAGGTCGTTCGCGCCGATATCCTGTTTCTAAATCATGGTATACATTTCTAGTTTTTTTCAGATATTTAATAAGTGAATCAAGCCTTTCATTGTCATCTAATAGTGCTGGAGGAACAAGTAATGAAGATCTAATATTGAACTTTAGGGGAGTCGTTGAAGACTGTAGGGGAGTCGTTGAAGTTCATTGAAGACTGAATTTTATGAGGAGATGGTTCTTGTATTTTTTTAAAAAGATATTGAATATACATGTACAAATTGTCGCCTGAGTTGCCAATCTCATTACTTTACTTACACACCTCGTATAGGGTTTTCCTGGGATTCATGTTTAATATGAAGTATTTTTTTCTAACTGTAATTTTGTTGTCAAAATCTGACATTAGCTTTTGAATTTTAGAATTAATTTTTATGATAAAAGTAGGCAGTAGACATTTTTCATAAATTATTATTATTCTTAGATTCATATATTATTATAAGTCTGGCTGGGGGACTATAAAGAGTGAGTAGACCAGCAGTCTGGCTGGGGGACTATAAACAGGGAGTAGACCAGCATTGGCTTGGTTCTGGGGACCCTTGTCAATTATTAGCCTCCTTGTATAGACAGTGGTAGAAGTGCTCAGTCATTCCTCCACTGTCTGGCTACCATCGTTCATCGATGACGCCATCCTATGATGATGAGTTTCTATTTATTTATCTATTTTCTTGTATATGTTAAAAATATATATCCATATATTTCACTTTCTCTTCTACCTGTTAAACTTATAATATATGATATTATTATTATTATTAATTAGGTAAAATAGAGAAGTATGAGAGACTTACGGAAATAGTTGAGGGTTTCACGGATCTGATCTGGGGTGAGGGCTGTGGGGTCATCCGCCTGAAGGGGACACGGGACACACCAGTCCTGGTTGTCGTAGCCTGGAGGTCAGGGAGAGGACTTTATTAGCAAATAATAAATAATAATAATAATATCGCCTTATTTATACTGCCCGATAAGGACTATTAAAGTCCCATTATTCCAGCAGTAAGCCCAAGACATATTAAATGGGAAGCAGCTTTTTTAGCTTGAACTGCACGAAAGCCGTGTCTGGGTGAAAGGTGCCTGGCAAAATCTTCTGACCTCAGTGGATACCTATTGAAACAATGGCTTAAATACCTACAGTATAATAGGATGTCTGAACCAATGTGACCCAAAAACTGAAGGATAATTCAGATAAAAATCGAGATTTGGTACAGCCACCAAGATCACCGAACTTGTGGTCTACAGATTTAGAGGGGCAGTTGTACAAAACTTACCAATAAACTCGGAGAGTGTCGGCGCGTAGCTTGTACTGGGGCAGTTGTAGGAAATTATCTAAAATACCTGTCTACATGTCAATATGAGTCTACTTGTTTACGTGTCAATATGAGTCTACTTGTATAGAGGGGCAGTTGTACAAAACTTACCAATAAACTCGGTGAGTGTCGGCGCGTAGCTTATACTGGGGCAGTTGTAGGAAATTATCTAAAATACCTGTCTACATGTCAATATGAATCTACTTGTCTAGAGGCAATATGAGTCTACTTGTATAGAGGCAATATGAGTCTACTTGTACAAAACTTACCAATAAACTCGGTGAGTGTCGGCGCGTAGCTTGTACTGGGGCAGTTGTAGGAAACTATCTAAAATACCAGTCTACATGTCAATATGAGTCCACTTGTCTAGAGGCAATATGAGTCTACTTGTATAGAGGCAATATGAGCCTACTTGTATAGAGGGGCAGTTGTACAAAACTTACCAATAAACTCAGTGAGAGTGTCGGCGCGTAGCTTGTAATGGGGCAGTTGCAGGAAAATATCTAAAATACCTGTCTACATGTCAATGTGAGTCTACTTGTATAGAGGGGCAGTTGTACAAAACCTAGCAATAAACTCAGTGAGAGTGTCGGTGCTTAACTTGTACTGGGGCAGTTGTAGGAAATTATCTAAAATACCAGTCTACATGTCAATATGAATCTACTTGTATAGAGGCAATATGAGTCTTCTTGTACAGAGGGGCAGTTGTACAAAACTTACCAATAAACTCGGTGAGAGTGTCGGCGCGTAGCTTATACTGGGGCAGTTGTAGGAAATTATCTAAGAAACCAGTCTACATGTCAATATGGGTCCACTTGTCTAGAGACAATATGAGTCCACTTGTATAGAGGGGCAGTTGTACAAAACTTACCAATAAACTCGGTGAGAGTGTCGGCGCGTAGCTTATACTGGGGCAGTTGTTCTTCGAGGAGGGAGATTATTTCCACCTCCGGCAAATCACCTCCGCAACACACGTCTGGAGAACAGAAAAGGAAAAAAAATTAAAGCCAAATTATTATTTTTAAACAAGGTAGCGTCAAATTATTAAAAAAGAAAAAAAAAGAAGAGCCAAATTAGTTTTTTTTTTAAATTAGTTTGGGTCAAATTATTAAAAATGAAAAAAAAAAAACAAGAAAAAACTAAGGGAAAACCTGACATAGGTAGGACTCAAACCAGACAAACCTCAAACTCCCGGGTCTCTCCAGAAAGTTTTTTCACTCTCATAATCGCCTGATCTCGCTTTCAACTGCACATATTATTTCAGTGTCCGTGAGGTAGACACAGATACCTAAGTACATCACGGTGGTGAGAGGATTATATAGACGCCCAGATCCAATGTCTAGGCTCCTTTCATGTCCATTGATTCTGTTTGGTTTTAACGTCCCGGTTTGAGATAGTCAGAACGGGAAATTTTACCCTCCATTCGCTGGGAATCATACCAGCTGGGAATCATAATCATTAACCCCACCCAGTCTCGGTAGGGCCAGAAACGCCAACTGGAGTTACAGCCAGAGATAGGCATGGCCCTATATTTATTTTTCTTAACCCTACTCTACACAATGAGGCATTGCCGTACATTATTTCGGGCCGGAACTCGGCGCCACAGGTAGTAATTCATCACAATCGTGACATCACAATTAGTCAAACTCGCTCGACTAAATTTTTGCTTAACTTGGGATTCGAACCACCGACCTCCAAGTTAAAATTCGACGGCCTCATCGATCAGACTACTGAGACCTCAGGTGTTAGATCACTATAACTGACTATTATGCCGTATTCATTCAAGTAAATTACCTACTATCTTCAAACTATACTTAATTTTTGCTTAACTTGGGATTCGAACCACCGACCTCCAAGTTACAATTCCACTGCCTCATCGATCAGACTACTGAGGTCTCAGTTGTTAGATTACTATAACTGATTATTATGCTGTATTCATCCAAGTAAATTACCTATACTATCTTCAAACTATAAGTACTAAATATTTGCTTAACTTGGGTTTCGAACCACCGGCCTCCAAGTTACAATTCCTGGTCCTCATCGATCAGACTACTGAGACATCAGGTGTTAGATTACTATAACTGATTATTATGCCGTTATTTATCCAAGTAAATTACCTACTATCTTGAAACTATACTTTCTTTTTCTTATAAAGTCTATCTTTCTATTCCATTTTATTTTCCTTTAAGTATTCTTAATATTGACCATTGTACCAATGTACCATGTACTTTATTTATTTACTAGCGGGCTGTCGCCCGCTTTGCGGGCCGAGGCATGGCCGTGAAAGCAAAAAATCCTTTTTCGTCAATGGCAGGTGTTGTAGTGGGAGTTTCGAAAAATCCCGTCTTATTGCACATCTAGACTATAAGACAAAGCTACCTACCAAATTTCAGCTTCCTAGGACTTACGGTTTGGGCTGTAGAGCGATGATCAGTCAGTGGTCAGTGACATTTATATATAGAGATTTATATATTTTTTTTTTTTTTTAATTTTCCATTTATTTATTACAATTATAATATGATACAGATTTTAAAATGATTGAATGGTACCCTTTCTCAAAGTTAAATAAAACTGTGTTGAGAAAGGGGAGTTCAGAATTTAAATTGTGGATACATGAAGAATAGGAAAAAATAAACAATAAAAAAATAATATCAGAGTTCCAATTTTTTTTTTTTCTTTTCTTAAAAGTTCATCTTAAAAGTTCATTGTTCATTTAAAAAGTAAGTAAGAAAGGAAAACTTAAACCTTTGTATAAGTAAATAGTTTTGTAAGAAGATGGCTCGATAGAAAAAGAAATAATAAAAATTGCATCTCATTATTTAAATTTAATTTAAAATATTTTTAATGTAACTATATATGTTGGATTCTGTAAGTTTTTTAAATAGAATTTTATGTTTTTTCTTGACTAATATTGGGGGAATGTTGGTCATTTCAAATGGTAGCTTGTTTAGTAGTATTGAGCTTATGTTTATATAATGGTTACGTATTATAGATTTATTAACACGTTCGTTACCAAGCCAATTTTTTCAAGTTTTACGTAGGGACCAGGCAGTAAAGTCGCTGTTGCATCCTGGGTACCAAAATGATTTTTTTTGCATATTTGGCATCGTATTTGTACAAGAATCGATCCTACATCTGTTCTAATACTAACAACCTACCTCAAAAAGGCCATATATGGATGTCCGGTCCCTCGTTAAAATTTTGATAACGGCCACATGTGTGTTTCGGTCCCTCGTTAAAATTTTGATAACGGCCACATGTGGCCGTTCGGTAACGAACGTGTTAAAAGTTATAGTTATAGCTTGTCCTTGTTGTCTGGTGTTAGATTGTATTTTGGAAACTGTTTCTTTGTATTTATCTTTATTCATGAAATAGATTACTTTATATAAATATAAATCAGTGATGTTGTAAACATCTAAATCTTTGTATAACATTTCACTAGAATACATACGTTCTTTATTTAATATTACTCTTAAAATTATATTGTGGGACGTTTTTAAATTTTTTAAGGTTGTTTTATTCGCGCTACCCCCAGCTATGATACCATATTGTATTATACTTTGAACTAATGAGAAGTATAGTAGTTTAGAAATTTTTAAATCATTTAATCTTTTTAATTTAGAGAATATGTTCATCAGTTTTCGTAATTTATTATTTAATTTAATGATATGTAAGTCCCACTTAAAGTACTTATCAATTTCTATACCTAAATAGGTAAAACTCTCAACTCTTTCTAATGGTAAACATGTACAAGAATTATGCAAAATGTTTGAGCAACTATGTATGGTAATTAAAGAATCAGTTGGTTGTCCTCTATGATTTAATGATATTGTAATATACTTTGTTTTTTCTGGACTTATATGTAAAAATAGTGATTTAAACCATTTGTATACTCTGTTTATATCTGTGTTAGCATGTTCATGAATTTCAGTCCAATTTTTTCCAGTGTATATTAATAAAGTGTCATCAGCAAAAGTGAAAACTTTTGCTGTGCTTATAAGTGATATGTTGTTTGTATAGAGTGAATACAGTAAAGGTGATAGCACAGTCCCTTGACTTAAACCAAATAAAGGTGTTTTACTATCACTAATTTCATTTTTCAGTTTAACATGTTGTTTTCTATTGTTTAAATATGATGTAATCCATTGCAGTGCGTTATTTTTAATGTTCATTTTACTTAGTAGCTTGATTAAATTGGTTTTATTTACACAATCAAATGCTTTTTTAATGTCTAAAGATATTGTTAGTATTTTTTTATCATCATTTAAATTTTTTAATATAAAAGATGAGAATTTAAATAGTGCATCATCAGTCCCTAAATTATTTCGAAATCCAAACTGGTTATTTTGTAATATATTATTTTCTTCTACATAATTTTCTATTCTTGTTTTAACAACCTTTTCAAATATTTTACCTAAAACAGATGTCAAAGATATTGGCCTGTAGTTATTTAAATCAGTTGATGAACCTTTTTTGAAAATTGGTATAATGGTTGCATTTTTAAGTATATTTGGAAAAATGGAAACCTTGAAACTTAAGTTAATAATATGAACTAGAACTTTGGATATGATGGGTTTAATGAGTTTTATTATTTTACTTTGTATGAGATCAGGCCCTGGACTTTTCCTATTCTTTAACTGATCAATGTATTTCGAAATTTCCTCGATATTCACAGGTATAAATTCGCTCAACTCAATGTTGCTAAGATTCAATTGGATATTATCAAAGTCATTTGTTGAGTTGTGGTTTAAATTTAATTTAGCACCTACTGTGTTGAAATGTTCATTAAATATGTTTGCAGCTTGTTTAGAATTATTAATACAATCAATTTTAATGTTATTATTTTCATAATCAGTTATTGTTTGAATAATTCGTTTATTTTTTTTATTATTTTTTTTACCAATAAACTCGTTAAGTAAAATCCATAGTTTGTAAGGATTATCTTTATTTTCATGGATTTTATTTTTGTAAAAATCTGTTTCTGTTTTATTGATAATTTTTTTGAGAGTATTCCTATATTTTTTATAATAAATGTTTAATCTACCGTTATTAAGATTATTTTTTAGTTTTTTTATACATTTCTTCTCTCTTCCTAATTGACTTTACTATATTGACCGTCATCCATTCTTTTATTGGTTTATATTTTTTATTAACAGAAATTTTACTAGTACTATTTTCAGTATATTTGTTAATTTTTTCAATAAAGTATTCAGTTGCTATATTGATGTCATTATTATTTAGTATATCAGTCCAAGTTTCATTTTGTATTTCTTTAATAAATTTATCTTCATTGAATTTTGAAATATAAGATGAGTTTGTACTATTATTAAAATTATCCATTTCAATGATTATTTTTAAAAATATGGGATAATGATCTGTTAAATCATGTTCAATAATAGATGCTCTTATTTTTGAAGTATTAGATTCAGTATTAGATTCAGTAATATATAGTAATGTACAAATAAAACACATTACTATTAATATACTAAATTTTTGCTTAACTTGGGATTCGAACAACCGACCTACAAGTTACAATTCCACCGCCTCATCGATCAGACGACTGAGGTCTCAGCTGTTAGATTACTATAACTGATTATTATGCTGTATTCATCCAAGTAAATTACCTACTATCTTCAAACTATACTAAATTTTTGCTTAACTTGGGGGATTTGAACCACCGACCTCCAAGTTACAATTCCACCGCCTCATCGATCGGACTACTGAGGCCTCAGGTGTTAGATTACTATAACTCAGTGGTCCTCAACCGGGGTGCCGTGAGCCCGTGAGTCACCTTCAGGGGTGCCGCGAGAACTAAATTGGACTACTTAGCTGACGTTATTCATCATCTGAATACTCTGAATACAGGCCTGCAAGGTCCCTCTGACTTTTTTTTCTCCTCGGGTGCCGCTGGGCTAAGAAGTCAAAGAAAGGGTGCCGCGATGGAGAAAAGGTTGCGGACCACTGAGATCATATAACAAAGAGGGAACCCGATGTATCAAGATTTGCGTCCAGTAGGGACCATCAGGTGATTTCAAAATCAGTGCCGGAGTTGTAGTAATTTTTCTCTCGCGAAAGAGTGGGTAGCTAAACTACCTAATTCTTCTAAAATAATATTTTTACTTTTTTCATGCTTACCTATTAGTTATTTTTGTCTTTGTTTCCTCTTTTACTTTCCTTGTTTTCTACTTATTATGTAGTAATATAAGACTTGGTATCTGACGTGAAAATTAAGGATGTTTAGATATCCGCCACTGCATGAGGTAAACAAAAAATTCAAATAAATTGAACCAATCAGAGGCCGGGATTTGTTGAAAGAGGGACCAACAGCTGTTCAAAGTTGGACGCATAAATTTGTTCAATTCGAGAATAGGTAAGGTTCCCTCTAATGTTATATGATCTCAGTGGTTGCGGACCACTGCTAGAACTGATCATTATGCCGTATTCATCCAAGTAAATTACCTACTATCTCTCAAGGCGAAACCTTACCTACTTAAACCTTAGTTACCCGGTTCTATTCTATCTGTTGAATACTGTGGCGAATAGCAAATAATGGGGGTATATCAATATGACCATATGGAACCAACCTGGCTAGCTCAATCGATAAAGTAGCGGACTCGTAACCTGGAGGTTGCTGGTTCGAGTCCCAAATACGGAAAATATTAGGCGAGTTTGAGCAATTGTGACATCAATCTCAATATTTAAATGGATTTTAAACAATTATTAGAATATATGCTGTCTGTATGGAATGGTATTGCCGACCAATACCAAAAAAATAATATATATATATCAGCTGTCCCTAGCCTCTATTGTGCTTACCTCACTGCCACTATAATGATGGATAAAAACTTCAAAGAGCCGCCCAAAAACCGACGAACGAATCACAAACAAATAACCTAACAAAACTTTGAGCACAAGTCTTTTGTTTCTTGAAAATGTTACACGAAAAGGGAGGAAGACCATAAAAGTTGGTTGGATGGAAAACCAATTTCGGAAGAGAAAAACCCGCACAAAAAGTCACAACTGGAATACGACATAAGATCAAGTGATACCCGACGAACTAGATATTATTATGTAGATAACTCCTCGAAATAGATAAGATAAAGATAAATTGTTTTATTTTGAATCTATATAAAGTTTACAAAGCACTTTCCCGAAGCTAATACAAAAAATGTCGGCTTCTAAGGAAAGATTTATTTTAACTTTTCAATGTTTCGTAATTTTTTTTTTACTTAATTCCGAAATATGTAACAATATTGTAACAGCTCTCTCTATCACTGATGGTTTTGCACTAGAAGAAAAACCGACTAAAAAACTAGAAACATATGGACTTTTGTTAATTTATTTTCAAGGCCAATTCAGTCTCAAAGGTCGCTACTATACGAAGGAGAAAATATACTTTTGGTTTGGATCCAGTTTCGTGATTGTCCAATTTCAATTAGGAGGGAAAAAATCTGAAATATCAAATACCGAATACAGTCAAAATTGGATAAGATAGAAGAGAAAAATTTCCAGGTCCAACTGTGGTGCAAAAGAGAATGCCAAAGGCATTATCACCACCCTTGATCAGACTTTGTTTACCTTTAATTAATTATACCCTTTCACTGTAGCTGTATAGAAAAATTGTAAATTAAGTTTGATCAAAAATTGTTGAATAATACTATAATAAGAGAAAAATTTCCAGGTCCAATTTATAATGCGATAGTTGAATCTGTGTGAGGTTTACAGTTCACAGAACCACTAGTTACTACTAAAGAAACTATTTTTGTATCACTTAAAAACTCTTGAATATTTTTTACTGTCGCAATATTAAAATAATAAGAATATTTTATACTAGCAAATTAATAAAATAACTGTTCAAAAGTTTTCATAGTCATCTTGAAGAGAGAAAATATTCTTTGGTGTTCACTGTCTTACTTTTCTAACTCTACACTATTTTTTTTTTAATAACCTCTTTATAAGAGAAACCTGGATATAAGAGAGAAAAATTCTGGTCCCTTGGTTTCTCTTATAATAATAACACTCTTTAGTGGAAGGTAACCACTAGGAGAGGTTAATGCTCAACACATTTTCTACCACCTAACCCTCAGGTCAGAAACTCAAATTAATGAGGAAAAAAATTCATGCACTGGGTGGGATTCAAACCAACGGACCCCTACGCTACCTGGATCACCAGACTAGAGCGTTAACCACTTGACTACCAGTGCACATCACTTTCGAACCCGGTTAAATTTGCAGAGTTGCAGACATCAGCATGATAATCTCACGCGACACCATGTCTGCTTGGAAAATTTCATTCAAAGCCTAACGAGTAGACTTTTAATAAACTACAAGTGATTCAAAAAGCCTCATGAAAAACTTCCTAATAACAGCAAGTCAAAAATGACCACCTTAACCACTTAAAAACCCCGGTTGATACTCCGCACACACAATGTCATTAACTTCACAACCTCCTCAGTCAACACATTTTCTTGACGAAAAAAAAATGTACAAAACACGCGACACTTTCAGGTAAATATTCGTGCATCAAAAAGGCCTCACTGTTCAAAATCTAAAAACTACACCATTCTAAAGTTAGATTAAGTTATACATTATCTCAAAAGTTTAAAATTACACGATTGTTTCAAGTTCAAAATTAAATTAAAAAGATATGTTGCAGACTTATGGCACAGCTGCTTCAGCAGTCTCACGTGTTCTACCTCGCGATCAATACGCACTGCTGATCTGCCAAATGGAGGGGAAATCACCCTAACCTCAAAATCTGTGCCACCCCTACTTTCGTTTATGTATTTTATCGCGTCCTGATGGAGGAGAAAAATATCACCCCAGACATTCTTGGGTGGAAGAGATTGCCGCAGGCAATAACCCCGCACTTTAGTTAGGGCATTAGTTTTATTTTCCTATTTGTTATTTATTTAGGTATTTATTTTTCAAACTATTTTATCATTTATTTATTTTTTTCGTAATTTTATACTGTTAATATTGTACATTACTTTGTCCTCCTAATAAAGTTTTTTTTACTTTCCTTAAACTAAAGTATTTTTTTATTTTTTTCCTTTTAAATTTGTCTAATAATAATACCCCTACATTTAATCATTATTACCATAATTTTATTATGCCTCTTTTTACCCCTACTATTCCTTCATTCAAAATATGAGTCCCTTCTTTTACCATCAAATTTCCCCTCCTTTCTCTACTATCAGAATTTGAAGAAGAAGAAAAACTCTGCTCAGATCTCAGATCATGGGGCTTCATGAAAATGAAAGCTCTTTAAGGCTCCTTTTATCAAAATAATATAGAAGACTTTGCTTTATATGCTGAAAAAAAAGCTCATTTGCCTTACGTTACGGCCGACTTTACAAAAAAATATGTATAAAAAATTACACATTACTATTCTACCTACTAAGATCTTTCATTTTTTTATTTTCAAAATCAAACTTTGTTCAAAATTATTTCTTCACACTTCTCATATCTACATCTTCTCCTCCTCCTCCTATTTTTATTTTTTTTTATTATTTTTTTTTATTTTTTTTTATCGTATGACTTTTATTTATTTATTTTTCTGTACATATTTGAAATATGTATAAACATATTTTAGGCCATCCAAAGGGGCAATAGCTCGAGCATCAGAGGCACGCTTCCTCTCGGTAATGAGTTGGAAGAAATATTTTACCTTTGAAATATAGTAAAAATATATCCCCCCAAAAACACCACTTCGTGGTTAAAAAAAGAAGAACGCCTCACTCAAAAGAATGATTATAATTAGCTAAAAATAAATGATATCAAATTGAGAACACCTTACCACCTTTCTCTCTATATCTCTGCACTCTTCTCTGAATTTATTCCTCTTATGTTTATCTTTCTTTATCCTTTCTAGGGGTCATCCCAAACTTGATTTCTCTTTAAATTTACTTGTTGCACGGCAATAAAAAATGGCGGTCGGAGTATGATTTTTCTGAACTTATTTGAATTGAATCGAGAAAATTACACCGCGACCGCCATTTTTTATTGCCGTGCAACAAGTAAATTTAAAGAGAAATCAAGTTTGGGATGACCCCTAGAAAGGATAAAGAAAGATAAACATAAGAGGAATAAATTCAGAGAAGAGTGCAGAGATATAGAGAGAAAGGTGGTAAGGTGTTCTCAATTTGATATCATTTATTTTTAGCTAATTATAATCATTCTTTTGAGTGAGGCGTTCTTCTTTTTTTAACCACGAAGTGGTGTTTTTGGGGGGATATCAGTTCTTTTTGTACGAAATTATAGGTTCATACACAACTGAAACATTATGAGTAACAAAAGTAAATAAGCTGTGAAAATGTGAATGTACCAAGCTGTCTTTTTTTTAAGATATAGTTTTAGCAGTACGTATTTAATTTATCTAAGGTCAATCTAAGATTACAGATTTAGCCCCCTGAGTCCCTAAAGTGAGTAAATCATATATGTATAAATTTGCAATGCAAGACCTTTTGATTCTATACTCAACATGATTAGGTTTATCTTTCAATGCTAAACAGACCTCGGAGCCTCCTATGAGGGACACTAAAACACCTGGATTTACAAATGCCAAAGAAATTAATTTGTAATCACCTTATCAAGGTGAGGTAATGAGTTCTCTCCCGTTGACCTTTTCTTACCCAAATTCTCTCCGGCTTGTTGCAGGGGTCAACACGAGTATCTCTACCGGAAATAAGACCATGCTTTTTTACATTAGGTATTTAAGAAAATGAAAACTATAAAATTATCTTTTTTATAAAAGAAACGACCTTTTATAAGGAAACCTTTTAAATCTCTAACTAATGAAAGGCAATGCCTTCAGTGTATAGTAGTGTTAGGTAAAATACATAGAAGGCCATGCCTCAGGAATATAGTAGGGTTAGGGATAATACATAGAAGGCAATGCCTCGGGTTTATAGTAGGGTTAGGTAAATATATTATAGAAGGCCATGCCTTGGGTTTATCATAGAGTTAGGAAAAATACATAGAAGGCCATGCCTCAGGTCTATATCAATGATTCCAAGGTGTTTCGATTATAATTTTTATGCTAGGCCTAAACTATGTAGGTATAAAATCAGGTAAAAATGCAAGCGACGCGACGGGAGACAATTTGGTGTTGATAAAACCATGAGCGGGAGAGAACTCGGTGGTGACTTATCAATACCTCACGAGGTATGAGTGTACCCCGGACATAATGGACAGAGAAAAAAAACTTCCCTGAAGGGGATCGAACCCAAGTCATCATGCGTGCAAGTCTAGTTTGCTACCCACTTGGCCAAAGTCACTACTTTGTCACAACTTTTAGTGAGTAGCATCGACATTATGAGAGCTAATTCATCATATTTTATCTCCATCCAACCATGATTGTCCAAAATCAATCTCGTAATGCCGCCACAGGTCATTGCCCAATTCTGCAACTACTAAAATTTTCCTCGCGAGGGTAATGGGGTCGTCATGAAGATCAAATATAAAGATCGGAAAAACAAAACAACGTTAAGCCCAAATTGAAAATATAGAGCTAAAAAAATTTCGTCCCCGCCAGGATTCGAACCCATGCTGACTGGGTGGCAGGTCGAGCATGCTACCAATAGACAAAGTTATCTTCTAAAGAAACGGTCGGATAATGAACTAAATTAATACTTGGAAACTTAAACATTAAAATTTTGCAGAGAGAGAGCGAGGTCATTTCGAAAAATACATACTGGCCAAGATCTGACCACTAAGCTAAGGATTCGAAGGTACCTACCCGCCAAAGAAAATGAAAAGGCCACCAGGTGCCACCCAGTAGACCGGATGAAGGAATAAAATCAATAAATTTGGTATCTGCTCATCAAGATCTTTCATTTGATACCACTTAAGATTAGTATTATCCTTCAATTCCCGATTTGGGCTCCCAAAACCCGAGGCCGCCCAAATGGGCCGCCCGCTTATAATTTAGAATTTTTTTTTGGTCCGGGCTCATCTCCATTATATCTTGATCACTTTAGACACCTCACTTAATCTTCAGTGCCAAGTTAAAGACACGAAGTCGGGTCTCAAAGGATCCGTATGAAAAAAAAAACGGGAAAAAAAAAAAAAAAAAAAAAATTATGAATCTTTTCATGTCTTTCACGATTGTTGGGGGGTCTCGAAAATAGGGTTCCCGGTGGCCTAGGAAATCAAACAAAGAGTCAAATCAACTTATTTTCCAACGTAGAGCCCATTTCTGCAATAAAAATCGCGATTTTTAAAATTCATATTGCACTTTTCGCTGGCTGAAAGTACATGAAATGCATGGGAACTATGTTTTCCGTAACCTTACACTCTGCCGGGCTATCTCTTTCTTTGTATAGGCGTTCTTCACACCTCGGCCGAGGTGTTTGATATTTATATTTTTTTGTCATATTGATAGTGGACTCTGTAATTTTGTGAAGGTGTATCAGTATCCTGTATCATACTGATTGAGGTAGAACAATATAATTTTAGTAGTAAAAATTAAATTGTTCTACCTCAATCAGTATTTTTTCTCACTTTCTCTTTCACCTATTGAAATTCTCCTGCTCCTTCCCCTCTTTCAACGTTTTCCTCCTTATATTTTGACTTTTTCGTAAATCCCATTTATATAACGAACATTTTTTTTTTATCAACAAAAGCAACAAAGTCCCTATTACGCTTCAACAACGCCTCCTCTCCTCCCTTCATCATATTGTAAACAACTTCCCCTCAACTCCTATGTTTTCGAACCCCCTCCCCCCCCCCCCTCCCTTTCCCCTAACTCGCTTCAATAACTTCCCCTCACTCGCTCTATTTCATTTCAAGGTCTACTAGCCCTAGACAAATGTATGATATGAGCCACTCGGAATTTTCCCCTTAACTTTGGGAGGGGAAGACAGATTTAATCAAAGGAACGGGGGGGAGGGAAGGGGAGGGGGGATGAGGAGATGGAAGGGTAGGAAGGTAGGAGGGGGTATTATTATTAAATGTTTTATTAGATACAAAGACATAATTTTATATATATGTACAATACAAATAATTAATATAAAAAAGAATGAAAACAATGTAAACAATAAAATGGAAAAAATAGATAAATACAATGTCCTAACTGAAGGGCGGGGTTATTGCCTGTGGCAATCTCTTCCACCCAACCCTTGGGTAGGATGGGGAGATGGAAAGGGTGGGGGGGGGGGGGCAGAAGGAGATAGGAGTTTCAAGGAATGAAGAATGCAGGCGAAGGAGGAAGAATTAGAAAGGAAGAGTTGACTCGAATGAGGGAAAGATAATGAAACTGAGAAGAAACAATAATAATTAGTCAGAGTTTTTTTTGTACCCTTCCTCCTTTTCTTCTTGGGTTTCATAAAAGTTCAAGAAAAGTACTTTTTTTTCTTTTTTAGATAGATCATGAGGCACAGTAACTAGATAAAATTAATTAGTTACTGTGACTCATAATCTATCAATCTCCTCTTAATACGTTTATCGCCGCAATATTTTGTATGACATATTGTTCTGTGCCAACCTTGTTCAGCCAAAATTCACATGCTTTTAAAAATTGACACGTATATCAAGTTGTTCTGTTCCAGGACAATCATAATCCCATAAGATATATATTGAAAGAAAAGCCCCCTATAGTGGGTTTAGTGTACAGAAACTCTTCACAACATTCAAAACCCCCCGGGGGGTGCTTACGATACCAGTCAAAAAGCCCCCATGTGGGTTTTCGGCGCTGAACGTTTTAAGTACTCTTATACTTTTTAGGAAAAAGTATTTTTCTTGAACTTTTCAGAAAGCTCAGAAGAAAAGGAGGAAGGGTACAAAAAAAGAAGACCTCAGTCGCACCATCGATAAAGCGACGGACTCGCAATCTGGAGGTCGGTGGTTCGAGACCCAAGTTCAACAAATTTTTAAAATGACGAGTTTGAGTAATTGTGACATCGAGATTCTGATAAACACAAATATGATACAGCAGACTCAGCTTTGTTTATGATTGCTTCATACAAAGTCATACATTATTATCAGTTATCAGTGTCGTAAGTTGGTTAACCCTCCGGTTAGGGTTTCGGCATTACACTTCAGGTAAAGTAATACATCACCTATTCAATATTATTATTCCGGGCTTAATAACTTTGTGCTTTAGCTTTTATTAGATTTAACATTATTATCAGTGCCGTAGCCTCGTAGGGTTGGTTAACTCACCGGTTAGGGTTGCGGCATTAGCATTACACCTCAGTGACTTCAGGTAAAGTAATACACTACTATCAGTGTCGGAGCGTTAGTTAACTCGCCGGTTAGGGTTTCAGTATTACACTTCAGGTTACATCACCTATTCAACATTATTATTCCGAGATTAATAGCTTTGTGCTTTAGCTCTTATTAGATTTAATATTATTATCCACTGAGATCATAATATAACATAGAGGGTACCCGATGTATCAAGATTTGCGTCCAGTAGGAACCATCAGCTGATTTATAAATCAGTGCCGGAGTTGTAGTAATTTTTCTCTCGCGAAGGAGTGGGTACCTAAACTACCTAATTCTTCTAAGATAATATTTTTACTTTTTTCGTACTTACCTATTAGTTATTTTTGTCTTTGCTTCTTTTACTTTCCTTATTTTCTACTTATTATGTAGTAATATAAGATTTGGTATCTGCCGTGAAAATTAAGGATGTTTAGATATCCGCCACTGCATGAGGTAAACTAAAAATTCAAATAAATTGAACCAATCAGAGGCCGGGATTAGATGAAAGAGGGACCATCAGCTGTTCAAAGTTGGACGCACAAATTTGTTCAACTCGAGATACTTACTTACTTTCCGAGTCCATGTGTGATGGTGGTGGAAGGATTGATATGACTGAACCCTTTGGACGCCCAGAACCATTGTTCTGGGCTCCTTCCGTGTCCAGTGTGTAGTGTATGTGTAGTTTGTTAAATTATGCAGTTAAAACTGACAATTTTAAAAATTATAGGTAAGGTTCCTTCTATGTTAAATGATCTCAGTGTTATTATCAGTGTCGGAGCGTTGGTTAACTCACCGGTTAGGGTTTCGATATAACACTTCAGGTAAAGTATTACATTACTATCAGTGTCGGAGCGTTGGTTAACTCACCGGTTAGGGTTTCGATATAACACTTCAGGTAAAGTATTACATTACTATCAGTGTCGGAGCGTTGGTTAACTCACCGGTTAGGGTTTCGATATAACACTTCAGGTAAAGTATTACATTACTATCAGTCGACGAGCGTTGGTTAACTCACTGGTTAGGGTTTCGGCATAACACTTCAGGTAAAGTATTACATTACTATCAGTGTCGGAGCGTTGGTTAACTCACCGGTTAGGGTGTCGGCATTACACTTCAGATAATGTAATACATCACCTATTCAATATTATTATTCCGGGCAATAGCTTTGTGCTTTAGCTCTTATTAGATTTAATTATCAGTGTCGGAGCGTTGGTTAACTCACCGGTTAGGGTTTCGGCATTACACTTCAGGTAAAGTATTACATTACTATCAGTGTCGGAGCGTTAGTTAACTCACCGGTTAGGGTTTCGATATAACACTTCAGGTAAAGTATTACATTACTATCAGTGTCGGAGCGTTGGTTAACTCACCGGTTAGGGTTTCGGCATAACACTTCAGGTAAAGTATTACATTACTATCAGTGTCGGAGCGTTGGTTAACTCACCGGTTAGGGTTTCGATATAACACTTCAGGTAAAGTATTACATTACTATCAGTGTCGGAGCGTTGGTTAACTCACCGGTTAGGGTTTCGGCATAACACTTCAGGTAAAGTATTACATTACTATCAGTGTCGGAGCGTTGGTTAACTCACCGGTTAGGGTTTCGGCATAACACTTCAGGTAAAGTATTACATGATTATCAGTGTCGGAGCGTTGGTTAACTCACCGGTTAGGGTTTCGGCATTACACTTCAGATAATGTAATATCATCACCTATTCAATATTATTATTCCGGGCAATAGCTTTGTGCTTTAGCTCTTATTAGATTTAATATTATTTGTTTGTTTATGATTCAGAATGGGAGATGATGAAAGGGGATATTCACGTGACTGCGTGAAGCCTACACTCTTACCTTGTTTGTTGTATCAGTGTCGGAGCGTTGGTTAACTCACCGGTTAGGGTTTCGGCATTACACTTCGTCACCGGTAGAGTCCTCGGAGGTGACCTGGCCCCATCACTCAGGCCCGCCAGCTTGATGAAAATGCTCCACTCCTGCGAACAACAAGCACGCAAGGGGTTAAACAAGGGTACCTTCCACTCCTGAGAACAACAAGCACGCAAGGGGTTAAACAAGGGTACCTTCCACTCCTGCGAACAACAAGCACGCAAGGGGTTTAAACAAGGGTACCTTCCACTCCTGAGAACAACAAGCACGCAAGGGGTTAAACAAGGGTACCTTCCACTCCTGAGAACAACAAGCACGCAAGGGGTTAAACAAGGGTACCTTCCACTCCTGAGAACAACAGGACACAAGGGGTTAAACAAGGGTACCTTCCACTCCTGCGAACAACAAGCACGCAAGGGGTTAAACACGGGTACCTAACACTCCTGAGAACAACAAGGACACAAGGGGTTAAACAAGGGTACCTAACACTTCTCAGAACAACAAGGACACAAGGGGTTAAACAGGGGTATCTCAGGCCCGCCAGCTTGATGAAAATGCTCCACTCCTGAGAACAACAAGCACGCAAGGGGTTAAACACGGGTACCTAACACTTCTCAGAACAACAAGGACACAAGGGGTTAAACAAGGGTACCTTCCACTCCTGCGAACAACAAGCACGCAAGGGGTTAAACAAGGGTACCTTCCACTCCTGAGAACAACAAGCACGCAAGGGGTTAAACAAGGGTACCTTCCACTCCTGCGAACAACAAGCACGCAAGGGGTTAAACAAGGGTACCTTCCACTCCTGAGAACAACAAGCACGCAAGGGGTTAAACAAGGGTACCTAACACTTCTCAGAACAACAAGGACACAAGGGGTTAAACAGGGGTATCTCAGGCCCGCCAGCTTGATGAAAATGCTTCACTCCTGAGAACAACAAGCACGCAAGGGGTTAAACACGGGTACCTAACACTTCTCAGAACAACAAGGACACAAGGGGTTAAACAAGGGTACCTAACACTTCTCAGAACAACAAGGACACAAGGGGTTAAACAAGGGTACCTAACACTTCTCAGAACAACAAGGACACAAGGGGTTAAACAAGGGTACCTAACACTCCTGAGAACAACAAGCACGCAAGGGGTTAAACAAGGGTACCTTCCACTCCTGAGAACAACAAGCACGCAAGGGGTTAAACAAGGGTACCTTCCACTCCTGAGAACAACAAGCACGCAAGGGGTTAATAATAATAATAATAATAATAATAGACTGAAATGTCTCCTCACTATTAAATTAGAAGCAAAAAAATGTATCTATCTCGAAATAATAATATCGCCTTATTTATACTGCCCAATTAAGACCATTAAAGTCCCATTATTCCAGCAGTTTTTACCAGTAAGTGGTAAAAATCCCAAATGGGAGGATAACTTGGCATGTCCCGGCTGGGTTTCGAACCCACGACCTCTGGAATCTCTGGATTCACAGAGAGCCGCCTTTACCGATGAGCTACCGGAACAGACAGGATACCTTAAAATTTAAACAGGATACCCGGGGTTAAACAGGATACCTTAAAATTAATCTGTAGGCCATTTTTACTTGGCTTCTAAGATATATAAAAAAAAAAACAATGAACGCTACTACAGTTTGAACGGGACAGGCAACATGCTAACGTCTGATGTTCTTAACTTCAGTGTCTTTAGTTCCTAATAAGGAAAGAAGACTTCATGAGATGAATACATGAGAATTTTTAATTGTTCAGGGAATGAAGAGGAGAGAGAAAGAAAGAGAGCACCAATGAACTTGATAATGGAAACAATATGAATTCAGACAACATTTATATGTACTTGAAACATGATAGTGTGTTCCTGATTTAGATCCTTTTAAGGAAGGTAGAAAATGGTAGATATGATGAAAAGGAGAGAAAAGGGAAGAGAGATACACAACAAAGAACTTGATAATATGATAATAGATCCAATATAAATACAGACAACATATTTGACACAGGATAGGTAACGTATTGTGTTCTTGATTTAGATTCTTATAAGGAAGGTAAGATTGTAGAAATGATGAAAAGGACAGAAAAAGGAAGAGAGATACACACCAGAGAACTTGATAATGTATACAATATGAATACAGACAACATATTTGATACAGGATAGGTATTGTCTTGTGTTCCTGATTTAAATCCTTATAAGGAAGGTAGAAAATGGTAGAAATGATGAAGAGGAGAGAGGAAGGAGAGAAAAAGGAAGAGAGATACACAAGATGTATACAATATGAATACAGGCAACATGTTTGAAACATGATAGGTAACGTATTGTGTCATATTTTCAAATAAATGAGGAAAAATTAATGTATTGGGTGGGATTTGAACCAACGGATCCCTACGCTACCTGGATTACCAGACTAGCGCGTTAACCACTTAACTACCAATGCACGGTATTATTTTTTATGGGGAGGCGCCTCATTGAGTCCCGTCTGGATTTGTCCCTTTTTGTCGATGCTTCATTGAGTCCCAAGGTTTGGAACGGTTGAAGTTATCGTCCCACTCATTGAGTCCCGTACATAATTAATACCTATTTTTCCTTGTACATAAACTTGTACATAGAAGATCATATTATTTGTCAGTCAGTTGGGTCAGACCTCCTCTAAAAAATTAGAACACTCTTTTCATTTTTTATTAAGAATTCTTGTTTTTATTTTTATTCATAAATGAAAATGAAATTATTGTCTATTGGAATTTGATGCGTAAGTGAATTTTTTGTTAAAGGAATTTTGTAGTTAGATAGGGTTAGGTAAAGTTAACAAGGTGAGATTGCACGATAGATTTCTGACTTCAGTTTGTCGGGTAGGATGGTTGGGTGAGGGGCTTAGGTTAGGTTGAAATTAGCGCAGGCGGTTAGGCCGGGTCGCGCAGTGACCCGGTCTAACCCTGCGCTAATTTCAACCTAACCTAAGCCCCTCACCCAAGCTATCCTAGCTGGCTAACGAAACACAACATTTAGACATAACTGTCCGCGTATTCATTTTTATAAAAATTAACTGTGTTCTTATTTACTTCTTCTTATATACTAACATCAGGTAAAGGGACTCAATGAGTCATATGGTCTGGTAGACTCAAAAATATTAGGGGACTCAATGAGGCATATGGTCTGAGGTACCTGCTAAAATTACGGGACTCAATGACATGAAAAAAAGGTCAACGGGACTCAATGAGTGTACGTCCTTTTTTATGTATACCTTAATGAGTTAGGTACCTGTGTTGGTAATTAATTAAGCACATTACGTATTAGTCTTGCAGGTAGGTACTCTCTGATATACAGGATAGGTGAGTGAGATGTTTTTATGTAACTTTATTCATAATAATAATTTAGTGCACGAACCAACCTCAGTAGCTTGATCGATAAGGCGGCGGACTTGTAACCTGGAGGTCGGTGGTTCGAGAACTGTACCTACCTACTATGTATAATATAAAATACAAAGTAGGTAGGTACAGTTCAAAGATATGATGATGATCATTCGAGTCATCTCTAATGATTCACCCAGTATGGCTAGACCATCAAGTTCAGCCAGAGTAAGCTTCAGTGAGCTTGAAGGAAATATTATGTAATGGTAAGCCGGATAAATAGCTGTACAATACAGTACACAGTCTTGAGAGAATATTTCAAGATTAGAGAGCAACTTGAGAACAGATCTTTCACAATCACTTCCACCCAACTTAAGGGTTGGGTGGAAGAGATTGCCAAATTGTCATAGGCCATAACCCTGCCATTTAGTTGGGACATCTGGTTATATTTTATCTATGTTGTTTATCTTTTTCTTGTTTGTATTATTTTCAATTTTGTAGTGGACATACAGAGGATTAAAATTGTCTAAGAAAATATGGAACCAGCTGGTTTGATGTTTACAAATAAAAACCTGCTAGGCTTGAGGAAAAAATGAAGAAAAAAGTCGGCCAGGAAGTTATGAAACGTCCAGAAATATGAAAAAAAATTCAAATCGGAGCAAAGAAATATTTTTGTTTTACAAAAAAAGGATTTTTGTTTTACAAAAAAAGGATTTTTGTTCTACAAAAAAAAGGACACAATACTTTTGTTTCTAATATTAGAGATCATTCGAAATAAAATTAGTGGTCCACAAGTTCTATCATTTTGTGATCATAACTGGCAGCTTTTAAATGGTAATCCTTGTTAGCACTTGGCTCGTCTGAAGGTTTTCGTTTATAGTCCAAGTGACTTACTTAGTTACTGCATGGCTCTACAGCCCGATGTGGGCTTTGGCCTCCCAAACAATGTCTCGCCATTCGTTCCTGTCTTTGGCTTTGTCACTCCACCCTCTGACACCCATCACATGCAAATCTTCGGTGACACAGTCTAGCCATCGCAATCTTGGTCTTCCTCTCTTCCTTGATGCGTAGATTTTGGCGTCCAGAATTTTTTTGGGCATGCGAGTGTCGTCCATTCTTTTGATGTGACCCAACCACTGAATTCGTTGAGCCTTTATGAATCGTACGATATCTTCGTTATTCAGGATATTGTTTATTTCGATGTTAGTTCTCAGACACCACTTGTCTTCTCGTTTGATTGCTCCATATATCCTTCTTATGATTCTGCGTTCAAACTTCCTCAGCATCTCTTGTTCCAACTTGGTCATGCTCCAAGTCTCACCTCCGTATGTTGCCACCGGTCTCACTAGGGTCTTGTATATGTAGTTTCATCTTTGTGTTTCTGCTGATAAGTTTACTTTTAAAGATTTTAAGATTAGCATAAAAGGCTCTGTTGGCGGCATGAATTCTTTCTTGTATAGTTCTTGTGGTTCTTCCATCTTGGGCCAAAGTATTTCCCAGGTACTTAAAACTGTCTACTCTTTCAAAGGTTTTCTGATCTATTTTAAGGTTTTCGGGACATTTTCTTGTATCTGCTGTGGATAAGATCATATACTTCGTTTTTCCTTCATTCACTTCTAGTCCCATTTCGAGTGCTTTCTTCTCTAGTTCTCTGTAGACTTCGATTACTTTATTTAGGGATCGCGCGGCGACTGTTATATCGTCGGCGTAAGCACAGAGTTGACTAGATTTGTTGAAGATAGTTCCTCGTTGATCTAAATCTTGAAGGGCAAAATGTAGGGCTATTATGAATAGGGTGGTCGACAGCCCATCGCCTTGCTTAACGCCTTGATTAAATTGGAATGACTTACTTGTTTTGTTTCCAATCTTGACTTTGGCCTCCGTCTTTTTCAAAGTCATCATGACCAGTCTTATTAGTTTTCCTGGTATTTTAAAGATTTCCATTGCTTCCTTTAGTTTGACCCGATGTAGGCTGTCAAATGCTTGTTTAAAATCTATGAATAACAGATGTAGTTCAATCCCATATTCTGAGCATTTCTCCATCATTTGACGCATAACAAAGAGCTGGTCGCTCGTGCCGCGTGCTGGTCTAAAGCCACTTTGGTATTCGCCCAATATCTTTTCGGTTGCCATCTGTAGGCGTGTGTTTATAACTGCTGTCAGGATTTTATATGACACATTTAGGAGAGTAATGCCTCTGTAGTTTTCGCAGTCTAGTTTATTGCCTTTTTTTATAAATGGGGCATATTAAGCCTGTGTTCCAGCTCTCTGGCAGTTTTTCTTCGTCCCATATTCTCAAAATTATCTTATGTAGGGTTTCATGCAAGGTTATACCACCATATTTTATAAGCTCAGCTGTAATATTATCTTCACCGGGAGCCTTTCCGTTTTTCAACCTCAGTATTGTTAGATGTACTTCACCCAAAGTGGGAGGTGCAGTCAAGTCCTCGTCGTTGTTTGCTGGTAGCTCTTGTATGGCTTCTGCTATATGTTGTTCTTGTTCTCCAGAGGTACTAGTTTTGTTTAGGAGCTCGGTAAAATGTTCAGCCCATCTGTCCAATACTTTAGCTTCTTCTCCGAGGACATCGCCTAGCTTATTCTTGCATCCATGTAGTTTGGGCTGGAATCCCTTTCCGATGCGTTTCACTTCCGAGTAGAATTTGCGGCTTTCATTTTGGTTGTTCAGTACTTCTATTCTTAGAACTTCTTTCTTCAAGGCGTCTTTCTTTTTTCTCTTCAGTAGCTTATTAGCTTTGGTTCTCAAGCCTTTGTATATATTTTTGTTTCTGCGTGTGTTGATTTGTAACATATTCTGTCTGGCTTTATTTTTTTCACACACTGCCTGTGCACATTCCTCGTCAAACCAGTCAGCATTCCTGGATTTAACCTGTTCGCCTATTTCAGCTTTTGCTGCCAGCTTAATTGCTGACTCGGTGTCCTCCCATAGCTTTTGGATGTTCTGGTCATTATTTGTGTTGGGTATTTGTTCTATTATTTCTTGAAGGGCTCTTTGGTATCTTTGTCTTGTTTCTTCATTTTTTCCAAGATCATGCGAATTCCACCTTTTAGATCTTATACTTGCAATTTCCTCAACATTGGATAATTTTTCTCTCAGCTTGACTTTGACAAGGTAATGGTCTGAATCGCAGTTAGGACCTCTGCAGCTTCTGACATCGGTCACGGATGAGAAATGTCTAGCGTGAATAAGAACATGATCAATTTGGTTGACTATGCTGGTGCCTGGTACTTTCCATGTTCCTAGGTGGATTCTTTTGTGGGTGAATGCCGTGCTCTTGATGTTTAGCCTGTTTCTAGCTGCAAACTGTGACAGCAGGTTGCCATTGTCATTATTAGTTTCATGTAAAGTGTAAGGTCCTGAAACGTGGCTTTGATCTTCTTTGCTTCCAATTTTGGCGTTGAAGTCTCCAAGTATTAGAAGCATGTCATAGTTATTTGTCTTAGTGCACTCAGACTCTAGCAGATCGTAGAACTCATCTTTATAAATTTCGTATTTATCCTCAGTAGGTGCATGAGCGGATATCAAAGTAATATTTCTTTTTTTTTTTTTTTTTTTTTTTTTAAGTGGGGTTTAACGTCGCTTTCAACTGCCATGGTCATATCACGACGGGTAATATTTCTGAAACGCCCTTTAAGTCTGATCTTACACAATCTCTCTGATATCGCCTGATATTCAATGAGAGTTTTACGCACCTTCTTCGATATCATGAATCCAGTGCCCAATTGTCCCGTTCTAATGTCTGGTCCACTGTAAACTAAGGTGTAATCTTCTTTGTCTAAAAGTCCCTGTCCTTGCCAGCGTATTTCTTGGAGGGCTATAATTTCTATTCCAAATTTCTTCATCTCATTTCCAACTTCGTTAATTTTACCCTGTTGCAACATAGTTCTCACGTTCCATGTTGCTAGGGTAATGTCAATGTTTTTATTCCGTTTTCCTTTAATCATATCCATATGTAGGTCCAGTGGCAAATCCGGTGACAGTCCGATCCGAGGCAATGTTAGTGGCTTCACAGTGCGAGTTTTTTTTAAGCTGTGAGGTGACTGGCCTCACGAGCAACCCTCCTCCTTTACCTGGGCTTGGGACCAGCTGAGGTGCCTCAAGAGTTTCTGACACACACTCAGGCGGAGAAATATTATGTAATGGTAAGCCGGATAAATAGCTGTACAATACAGTACACAGTCTTGAGAGAATATTTCAAGATTAGAGAGCACCTTGAGAACAAATCTTTCACAATCACTTCCACCCAGAGGTTGGGTGGTAGAGATTGCCAAATTGCCATAGGCCATAACCCTGCCTTTTTAGTTAGGACATCTGTGTATATTTTATCTATGTTGTTTATCTTTTTCTTGTTTGTATTGTTTTCAATTTTGTAGTGGACATACAGAGGATTAAAATTGTCTAAGAAAATATGGAACCAGCTGGGTTGATGTTTACCAATGAAAAGCTTTCAGGATTGAAGAAAAAACTAAAAAAAAGTTGCTCAGGAGGTTATGAAACGTCCAGAAATATGAAAAAATTCGTCCAGAAATTCAAATCGGAGCAAAGAAATATTTTTGTTTTACAAAAAATGGAATTTTTTTTCTACAAAAAAAGGTCACAATACTTTTGTTTTTTGTTTCTAATATTAGAGATCATTCGAAGTAACATTAGTGGTCCACAAGTTCTATCATTTTGTGATCATAAATGGCAGCTTTTAACTGGTAATCCTTGTTAGCACTTGGCTCGTCTGATGGTTTTCGTTTATAATCCAAATGACTAATTAAATCATAATTTTAGTGGGTAGCACAGAATTATAGAACCTTTTCCTAGAAAATCCTAATGTATTATTTTTGGCCATGAATCCACCACAGGTCTCTCTGCTCACATTAGAACAGCTACTCATTTTTTCTTACGAGGTATGAGTGGATTAAAGTCAGACTCCCGCAACTTGAGCTATATTGTGCTGTGATTGGTTGAAACTGCTATTTGAGAGAATGTCTGTCTTATCTTAACTCTTATCCTGTTTCATAATTTGGCCCTAAAACTCGCAACAAAAATGTCAAAAACCAAGTTTTCAACTTTTACAAATTAAGAAACTTAGGACTGAGAAAACACACCACACACACAAAATAATATATTTTGTAGATATATACTTAAGGATTAGTCGAATTCAAAACAATAGAAGCCATATAAAGTGTTAATGAAATAAATTCTATTTACGTACTCAATGAATATTTATTTATCTACTATGAAAATAGAACACACCTATGCAAACATTGAACTATTTTTCCAACATCAGATTCTGAAATGTCATAATATTCTTTCCATGGCAAAAGGTTACATCGGGCTGTTATGAAAGAAGTTATTGATGTTAAGAAAACCATTGATGCTTTGCAATAACTATGTGCCTGTCCTCTTTGAAATTGAATGATGAGATATATTAGAACAATAGATTGTCTTACAGTTCTTAAATTTAAAATCAGTACAAGCATCAATTTTCTGTTAGCAAGTATTCATATTGTTCTTAGTCTAAAATAATCTCAACCAAAACAAACAGTGCAGCAGTCTGATTTTTTTGTTGTTAACAAGCAACTTTTTAAATTTGAATTCAAATCATCTCTAACTATATGTAACTCCGCAGTAATCATCAGTCTTCATTAATTGGGAATCCTTTGAAATTTATCAATTACCTAATTTTATTGTTGAAAATATTGTTGAAACAACATTGATAAATCCAAGGCGTAACTACTGAAGGAAATAGAAATAAACAATTAAACATATAACTTACTTTACTCATGACTATTCACAAGCTGCCAAGTAACTTTTGACCACTGTCAGGAAACCATAGTACTGTTATTTGTGATCATTTCAAAAATGATCTGAAATTAATTAATATAATATCACTCTTTATTGAAGTTACATAAATATACATCGGTTATAAAAAACAAGATGTAAATAAGTGAGGACTACAAATTGAGGCATTTCCGGATGATATTGGTAGTTGATAGTATTACTGATTTTTGACAGAGTTTGATTAATTTAACAGATGATTTCAGACCACAATCTTTCAGTCCTTGGTTATTTAGTTTGTGGACCAAGCCATTTGTACTGATGACAAAAGGAACTACTTGAACTTTGCTGAAACCATACATTTGACTTATATGATACTTAAGATCTTCATATTTCCTACTCTTCTCTATTATACTGGGTACTTTATACTGTACCCCAGATTATACCATAGTCCAGAGATACTGAGTTTGATCCCCGGTCGGAGCAGACTTTTCACACAGAAAATTCTGTTCCTTCCGTACATGTGAGGTTGGCATTTCCAGCCCTACCCAAGCTGGGTGAGGTTAATGTAGGTAGCTGGTATGATTCCCAGCAAATGGAGGGTAAAACCCCCATCCTAATCCAGGACATTATATCAAATAGAATTGTTGGTGTTGGAAAGTGCAACCAGTCCTAAAAAAACAATGTCGACCCTGCTTAAGAGGAATAGGACAAAGTAAAAGAAGAAGAAGAAAACTTTTTGAGCAAGTGCTTTTTTATGCACATTTCTTTAAATAGAGGTCTAGTACAGTCATGAGTCACTGTGGTCGAGTGGGTTAGTGCACTAGGGTTGTATGCAGTGACCTGGGTTTGATTTCCAGCAGCACAGAAATTTTCTGCTCTGTACTTAGATGTCCAGTGTCCACTCATAACGTGTGAGGTAGTGAGTAGTATAAGTAATAATGTAAAATAACTTGGAAAATTAAAAGAATTGTTGAGCTACACACAAAAATTGTGAAGGGGCCTTGTAATTCACCACAAAGAAATCTGACCTACTTTAACTTTAAAACAAGATTTGATTTTCCTCAAGTGAGACTAGCCACTATTTTAATCACAATAAAGTATGAGTAGTTGAAAGGTTTTTTTAAGCTTGTCTAGCTATGCAAGGGAACTAATAGTGAATTCTACAAGTGTGAACATTCTCCAAACAGGTCCACCAAATGATGTGCCATTGTAAATTAGTTTATTGAATCATGAAAATATGAAGTACTGGGTTACGTAAAAATATAAACACCACACAAGATGTGTTTATTTTTTATACTTTCTTTTAAGTGACAAGTAAGCTCTTTCTTTCACTCACCACAAGATTAAACTTGAACAAATTGTAATACAAACTTGACCACAAAATTACATGTGTGAGAAACTGGTACTTGTTTAAAACTAGCAAGAGACCATCTCCTTTCATGTAGAAAATGTTGTAATGGAAATAACCCTCTTAAGTCATAGCTTACAATGTTAAAATAAAATCTTTTATAATTTTATTTTGTTTTACAGACTAGAGCATTAAATTAAATTGCAGTTGCCAGAGGCCAACAAACACATTACTCTACTTCTTTATCACTATGGGGTGTTACGTTAAGTTTCCTCTTAACCCTGTTAACAATACTTAAAATATGATCCAACTCTACAGGAGGCTAGACAGTCTTCATAAAAAAAATCTTACCATTTCATATTTTTATCCTGCTGTATTACTTCAGAGATAAACATTAAATGCAACTAGGTTTTCAATTTTATTTTTCCTTATAATTCTCCATAAGACAAATATAGAAGCTAGGTATTGTGAATTTGTGACATAAGCAGACATAATTATGAGATTGAAAGTAATCTTGAGTCTGATCAAACATTACATCATGTAAAAAATGTTCCGTTCTTTAACATTAATTATTATATTTATTTAAAGAAACACTTTACAAAAGGGAGAGATGATTTGATATCATACAAATATTGTTATCAAAAATCAATAACAGTTACCTACCTACTTTTGAAATATTCCCTGCATTTTTCATCCATTGAAATTAAACTTTTCTGATTAAGTAATAATATTTACTTGTACCAAGAAAAAAATGAAAAGTATACTTTGCAGCACATTACTTATCTCTTGAAATTGACATACATACTGGCAAATGTTTATTGATCCAGTATTGTCCCTCCAAAATCATACAATTAGTATTTTTGTATACGTAAGAATCCAATAATATAAAACTACACAGTTAACACAGATTGACTTGGAATGCTGCTGGATGTAGAATTAATTTGAAACAATATTGCCAAAAGACATTTCAAGCACAATAAATTTCAAACCACTGAGGTCAATTCCTTCTTTGGCAAACCCCCTGAGGGAGTTCAATGTATTGCAACTTACAACTTTAGCTCAGACTTGACTATAAGCACAATCGTCTGAAGCAGAGAAATATTTGACAGAAAATCACTTTGATTAGGAAATCCACTGCTTCTAGATTGTTAACATTTTGGGATAATCTACCAAAGTGTTTCCTGAGTGATTAATAATTATTGAACTAAATAAATTAGTACCTATAATGACTCATATCATAACCTATCACAACCATTAGATAATTTTTCAATTGGGTGTCAACAAATGGTGTTTTTAATTACTCCTTATTGCACTCTGTATCCTATAAATTCAATTGAATAAAAGACTGATAAGAACACTTCACAGAATAATGATAAGAAATTTATTTTTACCTTTTAAATCAATGATGATATTGTTTTCCAACGATTTTGTGTACAGAAATGTTCTTTGAAGAACCGTTAAAAAATCACTGGATTTTTTCACTTGTATTTTGACCTAGACCTTTTTAAATAGAAACGTATTTCTTCACACATTAACGACACATTTATCTAAACAAAATTTATATACTTTTTAACACAAAAACGATTAAATAATTTCAATTACGAAGATAAACTGGCAGACAAATCTGCTTCACTCATTCTCTCTAGCACAATTTCGCAGCACTACATAACCTTGAGAAAAAACTCCCCATTCAAAAATAAAATCAAAACAAACACCAACCGTCAGCTGATAAAACTTCAAAAAATAAAAAGTGGCAGCCCTGCTTCTTCATTGTTGCCAACATAAAAGAAAGTTTCGCGGGCTCCTTGGTAAATACGGAAGTAAAATAATATTTAGCGCTTCCTTCAGCAATTTATTCATATTCATAATATATTCATAAATCCACTGTAATAAGAATTTCGCTTCTTATCAATAGTTGTCTCCCCCCCGTATGGCACGTTGAAAACACCAGTTCACGTTCGATCACTTAAGTTAAGCAACGTCTCGCGAGGTGAGGATATGGATTGGTGACCATTCTGGTTTTCAATAAAATTGTGATCACAAGGATCACTGTTTGTCCGAAAAATATGTATAATTTCTTGTATTTTTTAAACAATTTCAACATTTCACTATTATTTGCGCGAGAGAAAGACTGAGGGCGGAATTAATAAACGTCTTTACAATACCTCTGTAGCGCTAAGTCTCGGATTACGTAGTTACGTACTGTCTAAGGGCGAAATTAATAGACAAATTCTATAGCTTAACTTATTGCTAAGCGTCGGTTTTCCCTAATATCTTACACAGTACGTAGTCCGTGACTAGCGCCACAGAGGTATTACAAAAACGTCTATTAATTTCGCCCTAAGATAGGAAAAATGAAAAGCAGTGACTCGAGTTATCGAATATGTCTATTAATTTCGCCCTTCTAAGTAGGTATTTCTAACTTTTTCGAAAGAAGTCTAATTGTTCACATACAAAGAAAACGAGGGAAGATAGATAATTTATGCAACATGATAGAATTTATTTAACAAACACAAGATGTTTTTTTCATATTAAAATTAACCTAGATCCTTATTTCCTGGGATTCGAACCCACAATCTTTGGATTACCCCACCGACACCTTCACCACTGAGATACCGGGACTGACGATATTAAAAAAATCGGACCAAGAAATAATATAATAATATTTCGCCTTATTTATACTGCCCGATTAGGACTATTAAAGTCCCATCATTCAAGCAGTAATAATCGGAACGGGAAAATATCGTTCCAAGAAATCGGACCAAGAAATAATAATATCGCCTTATTTACACTGCCCGATTAGGAATATGAAAGTCCTATTATTCAAGCTTTATTAATCGGAACGGGAAAAAATCGTTCCATGCTAGTAGGAAAAGGTTCTAATCTCAGTAGCTCTACATCGATAAGGTCGGTGGTTCGAGTCCCAGATTCATCAAACATTTAGCAGAGGGAGTTCGAGTAATTGTAATGTCACAAATATGACAACTTTAGGAAAAGGTTGTGAGGACACTCCGATCTAATTTGTAGGTTCCATCCAGGTCCAATGAATTGATTTAGCTGAGGGTACACTCAACCTCACCTGAACCAATGACTACCCATACACTCTCTACTCCACTCTACCTGACACACCCAACACCAGGGGAATGAACATCGGGTGCTTATTATTATCATGGTGTTCTTCAGGGCATATGGTTCATTTCTCAACAAGCTGAGGGTACACTCGACCTCAACCGAACCAGTGGCTGCCCATACACTCTCTACTCCACTCTACCTGACACCAAGGGAATGAACATCGGGTGCTTATTATTATCATGATGTTCTTCAGGGCAAATGGTTCATTTCTCAACAAGCTGAGGGTACACTCAACCTCACCCGAACCAGTGGCTGCCCATACACTCTCTACTCCACTCTACCTGACACACCCAACACCAGGGGAATGAACATCGGGTGCTTATTAATATTATTATCATGGTGTTCTTCAGGGCTTATGGTTTATTTCTCAACAAGCTGAGGGTACACTCAACCTCACCCGAACCAGTGGCTGCCCATACACTCTCTACTCCACTCTACCTGACACACCCAACACCAGGGGAATGAACATCGGGTGCTTATTATTATCATGATGTTCTTCAGGGCAAATGGTTCATTTCTCAACAAGCTGAGGGTACACTCAACCTCACCCGAACCAGTGGCTGCCCATACACTCTCTACTCCACTCTACCTGACACACCCAACACCAGGGGAATGAACATCGGGTGCTTATTATTATCATGGTGTTCTTCAGGGCATATGGTTCATTTCTCAACAAGCTGAGGGTACACTCAACCTCACCCGAACCAATGGCTGCCCATACACTCTCTACTCCACTCTACCTGACACACCCAACACCAGGGGAATGAACATCGGGTGCAGATCATATGCATACAGCCACCTGAAATGCAAAACACGTTTAATTAATCCAGGGTGTCTGGCTGGGACACATAAAACAGGGAGAAGACTAGTGTCTTGCTAGAGGACTAGAAACAGAGAACAGACTAGAGTATATCTAGCTGGGGGACAGTAAACAGCAAGAATACCAGTGTTCGCTAGAGGACTATAAACAGAAAACTCACTAGGCAACCCAAGAAAGCCAGGCTAGCTTTTAATGGCTCATAAAGAAAGATCCCAAGTTTTCATGATGGTAGATCGCACATAGAAATACGTGCTTCAGAACGAGCTAACTTTTCAAAAGTTCGATAGAGACCATCACTCCCCAAGTTGTAGCCAAGCTGGCTACTACAACAACAACAACACAAAAGAATTACCTCCTGGACCCCCTAAATCGATTTCCTTAAAAAATTGTAATATTCTTAAAATATTAGGCTGGTATGCAGAGACGATTTTGTAATCCCTATAGGGTTCACTGTAGGGTGGTCCCGAGCTTGCTATAGGGAATACTTCGACCTTTACAGTTATTTATTAAAGAATCATCTGATTGCATATGCGCACAGACGCTTTAAACAAGCGTCTCTGAATAAAAAAATCAGCTGAAGGGACAAATGACCCAGGCATCCCTACAGTGAGGACTCTGCATACCACCCTTAGACTTACCAGAGCGTTCAGTGGGGGTTCTACAGTAAATATTAGACTTACCAGAGCGTTCAGTGGGGGTTCTACAGTAAATATTAGACTTACCAGAGCGTTCAGTGGGGGTTCTACAGTAAATATTAGACTTACCAGAGCGTTCAGTGGGGGTTCTACAGGAGGGACAGGGCTTGGTGGACACTTTGATGGTGACTTGAGTAGCGTCGTCCCATCTGGCCTGGAGTGGAATGTAAATTTTAATAAAATATTAATATCATGTAGCTACACCACAGACAACAAGAGTTGTTGTTGTTGTAGCTAGCTTGGCTACAGCTGGAGGGGTGAGTAATGGTCTCCAGCCAACTTTATTTCAAAGTTGGCTCGTCCTGAACCACATATTTCTATGTGCGATCAACCATCATGAGGACTTGGACTTTTCTGTACAAGTCATTAAACCCTTAGGAAACTGCAAGCTAGCCTGGCTTATAAGGTTTGGCTAGTCTGTTCTCTGTTTATAGTCCTCTAGCCAGACACTGGTCTTCTCCCTTTTTAACATCCCCCAACCAGATAGCTTTAGCTTTCTCAAGTTGACAACAAGAGTCTACAGTAGCTGTTGTTTCATGGCTACGAAATAAAAAATGCTGTGAAACACTCATTATTATTCGTTCTCTGTTTATAGTCCTCTAGCGAGACACTGGTCTGTTCCTTGTTTAATGTCCCCCAACCAGAAATAAAAAAGTGGATTCAGATCTTACACTTTATTAGTTCAGCAAACGAATTTATTTATTAAAAAATCAGAGTGTATTGCATGAAAACTTCATCAAATTCTTCATGAAATGGGAGGGTTCCTAACATTGAGGTTGCATTGCCCCTCTGGATTGCGAGGGACAATCCTTGGCGGAATCTTTTTACTTTTAATATTAATATCCTGGATTGGATTAATGAAGTGGTTAAGTGGCAGAGAATGCCTAAGGCATTAACTTCGCCTCGGATTACAAAACAATTGCAATTAAAAAATAATATTTAATTCAATGTTTTATTTGTACAAAGTCAATGCATACTAAATTATATACAATTAAAGTTAAAAAGGTACTTAAAAGCTAAACAAGTGAGCAAAAAAAAAGTAATAACGTTCTTTATTTTTTTGTACATATTTCTAAGTACTTTTTAAATTTATAGTTATTAATTTATTGTTGTTGTTGATTGTTTTGTAAAATAAATAAGTGTTAAGAAGGAGGTTGACTCAATTACTCAATAGCTTTTTAAAAAATAGTAAATTATTGTGAAATGTAGTCACTGTAGCAGAGCGAGTTAGCGCGCTAGGCATTGCACACATGGTGACCTGGGTTTTTTTTTTCCCAGCGGGGGAGGATTTTTTCTGCTCTGTACTTGGATGTTCGGGGTCCACTCATACCTCGTGAGGAAAAATGAGTAGCTGCTTTAATGTGAAGCAGCAACCAGTGGCAGAATCTTAGGCAAAAAAATAATACAAGATGTTGTAAATTAAAGTGGTGAAGTCCTATGATTCTGCGCTACCCACTAAAATTGTGACATAATAACACAAAGAAAAAGCATTATTATTAATTATTGTGAAATGGCCTTGTAAACAGTCCCTGAATTCTCTTCTACTCACGTGAGAGGCGCGCGCCGGGTCCACACTATATCCCCCACTGCTCCCCCCCGCCTCCCCCTCATAGCTAGTGGGCGGCTCTGCGTCACACGCGCCTAGGTGCGCCCCTTGTAAACAGTCCCTGCAGAACACAAAGCCACACTCGGCGCACCCGATGCGCTTGCAGCCATCCGCCGCCTCCTGGGGAGAAAGTCGAAAAATAGATGATTAAATTTTTTCATAAAAAAAAAAATATAAAAGTTATCATATTTATAAAAGACATGACAAGTTATCCTCCCATTTGGGATTTTTACCACATAATAATATGTCCTGTAAAAATCCCAAATGGGAGGATAACTTGTCATGTCTTTTATAAATATGATAATATGTCTTAGGCTTACTGCTGGAATAATGGGACTTTAACAGTCCTTATTGGGCAGTATAAATATGGCGATATTATTATATTTGTCTTAATCACCTACGTGATATCACAACTACTGATAAGAAAGAGAATGCCGTTGTCCTTTGCACTACCCTTGATTAAGTTTTATTTCTGAAATAGAATAGAATATACCTTGTTAATAGTGCCGAGGTAAGACTGAAAAGTCCCTTTACTCCAGCAGTCACACAGGTCTTATATATTTTATGGGATAATAGTAAATAATTCTGGTATGTATATTCTTGATGTAAATAAAACTTGATCGAATTTGTATAATAATAACTACTCAAACTAGCTTCACTAAATCCAAGTTGAAACCGGGACTTGAACCACCGACCTCCAGGTTACAATGCCGCCGCATTATCGATCAATCTAATGAGGTCGGTGTGTATCTTGATATAAGATAACTCAAGGACCGATTTTTTTTTTTTTCTCTCTTTTATCTAGCTTTCTCTTATAAAGAGTTTATTTTCCGTTATAGACTGGTAAATTTGACCTGGAATTTAGCTCCTTAGCAGATGCTGGCAATAGGTTATACAACCTTCATTCGTGAAAGAGTGTCCAACATTTAATTAGATGCAACAATATTACTCTTGTTTCTTGCATTGTATGAAATATTCCCATATTTCAGGTAATCTGAGTTACCTACCTGAAGGAATATGAGTTACCTACCTGAGGGAATATGAGTTACCTACCTGAGGGAATATGAGTTACCTACCTGAAGGAATATGAGTTACCTACCTGAGGGAATATGAGTTACCTAGCAAAGGGAATATGAGTTACCTACCTGAGGGAATATGAGTTACCTACCTGAGGGAATATGAGTTACCTACCTGAAGGAATATGGGTTATCTACCTGAGGGAATATGAGTTACCTACCTGAGGGAATATGAGTTACCTACCTGAAGGAATATGGGTTATCTACCTGAGGGAATATGAGTTACCTACCTGAGGGAATATGAGTTACCTACCTGAGGGAATATGAGTTACCTACCTGAAGGAATATGAGTTACCTCCATGAGGGAATATGAGTTACCTACCTGAGGGAATATGAGTTACCTACCTGAAGGAATATGAGTTACCTACCTGAAGGAATATGGGTTATCTACCTGAGGGAATATGAGTTACCTACCTGAGGGAATATGAGTTACCTACCTGAGGGAATATGAGTTACCTACCTGAGGGAATATGAGTTACCTACCTGAAGGAATATGGTTTATCTACCTGAGGGAATATGAGTTACCTACCTGAGGGAATATGAGTTACCTACCTGAGGGAATATGAGTTACCTACCTGAGGGAATATGAGTTACCTACCTGAGGGAATATGGGTTATCTACCTGAGGTAATATGAGTTACCTACCTGAGGGAATATGAGTTACCTACCTGAAGGAATATGGGTTATCTACCTGAGGGAATATGAGTTACCTACCTGAGGGAATATGAGTTACCTACCTGAGGGAATATGAGTTACCTACCTGAGGGAATATGAGTTACCTACCTGAAGGAATATGGGTTATCTACCTGAGGGAATATGAGTTACCTACCTGAGGGAATATGAGTTACCTACCTGAGGGAATATGAGTTACCTACCTGAGGGAATATGAGTTACCTACCTGAGGGAATATGGGTTATCTACCTGAGGTAATATGAGTTACCTACCTGAGGGAATATGAGTTACCTACCTGAAGGAATATGGGTTATCTACCTGAGGGAATATGAGTTACCTACCTGAGGGAATATGAGTTACCTACCTGAGGGAATATGAGTTACCTACCTGAGGGAATATGAGTTACCTACCTGAAGGAATATGGGTTATCTACCTGAGGGAATATGAGTTACTTACCTGAGGGAATATGAGTTACCCACCTGAGGGAATATGAGTTACCTACCTGAAGGAATATGGGTTATCTACCTGAAGGAATATGAGTTACTTACCTGAGGGAATATGAGTTACCTACCTGAGGGAATATGAGTTACCTACCTGAAGGAATATGGGTTATCTACCTGAAGGAATATGAGTTACTTACCTGAGGGAATATGAGTTACCTACCTGAGGGAATATGAGTTACCTACCTGAAGGAATATGGGTTATCTACCTGAAGGAATATGAGTTACTTACCTGAGGGAATATGAGTTACCTACCTGAGGGAATATGAGTTACCTACCTGAAGGAATATGAGTTACCTACCTGAGGGAATATGAGTTACCTACCTGAAGGAATATGAGTTACCTACCTGAGGGAATATGAGTTACCTACCTGAGGGAATATGAGTTACCTACCTGAGGGAATATGAGTTACCTACCTGAAGGAATATGGGTTATCTACCTGAGGGAATATGAGTTACCTACCTGAGGGAATATGAGTTACCTACCTGAGGGAATATGAGTTACCTACCTGAGGGAATATGAGTTACTTACTTGAGGGAATATGAGTTACCTACCTGAAGGAATATGGGTTATCTACCTGAGGGAATATGAGTTACCTACCTGAGGGAATATGAGTTACCTACCTGAGGGAATATGAGTTACTTACTTGAGGGAATATGAGTTACCTACATGAGGGAATATGAGTTACCTACCTGAGGGAATATGAGTTACTTACTTGAGGGAATATAAGTTACCTACCTGAGGTAATATGAGTTACCTACCTGAGGGAATATGAGTAACTCACCTGAGGGAATATGAGTAACTCACCTGAGGGAATATGAGTTACCTCCATGAGGGAATATGAGTTACCTCTACCTGAGGGAATATGAGTTACCTACCTGAAGGAATATGAGTTACCTCCATGAGGGAATATGAGTTACCTCTACCTGAGGGAATATGAGTTACCTACCTGAGGGAATATGAGTTACCCCCATGAGGGAATATGAGTTAGTTACCTGAGGGAATATGCCGGCCCCACATCCTGGTTGAGGACAAAGAACACCTCCGTTCCTCAGAACAAAGTCTTCAGCCGCGAATCTCTGATATTGAGAATACTGGGAACAGAAAAAAGGGAAAAAAATTAAAGCCCAACTACATGATTATATGCCGACCTCCGTGGCTCAGTGGTTAAGACCATTGATTGCTGACCCGGAGGTTGCAGGTTCGAATCCCGGCCAAAGTGGAAATTTCTGACCAAGTTTCTCTGCGTCCGGCATGGCATGGATGTAAAGGTAAAACACCTTGAAGTAATTTGAAAACGGTTCCGGGGCACAACTTCCTTTTTGAGAAACCTAAAATTAAAAAAAGTTTTAAATCCCAAATTTAAAAAAAACTGAATTTTCTCTTACATTCTCTTAAAAGTTATCATATTTGTGTTCATCGCAATTGTGATATATATCACTACTACTCAAACTAGCTCTTCTAAATTCATACTTAACTTAGGACTCGAACCAGCGACCTCCAGATTCCAAGTCCACAACCTTATCGATCGAGCTACCAAGATCGGTTCTATTTATTATGTTCCATGTGGTAATCTATTATATTATTACCTGATGCGGAGGCAGTAGTTTGAAATGCGTACTTTGTTGAATGAGGGAATCAGCAAATAGTCAGCATGCAGACTGAAATATTTTATATCCTATGGTAATTCCTTCAATTATTACCTGATGAGGAGGCAGTAGTTTGAAATGCGTACTCTGTTGAATGAGGGAATCAGCACGTAGTCAGCATGCAGATGGAAGTATCTCCTATGTTATATCTTATGTGGTAATCTATTAGATTATTACCTGATGAGGAGGCAGTAGTTTGAAATGCGTACTTTGTTGAATGTGTGAATCAGCACGTTGTCAGCTTGCAGACTGAAGTATCTGCTATATTCTATATTATATCTTATGTGGTAATCTATTATATCATTACCTGATGAGGAGGCAGTAGTTTGAAATGCGTACTTTGTTGAATGTGTGAATCAGCACGTAGTCAGCATGCAGACTGAAGTATCTCCTATATTATATATTTATATCTTATGCGGTAATCTTTTAGATTATTACCTGATGAGGAGGCAGTAGTTTGAAATGCGTACTTTGTAGAATGTGTGAATCAGCAAATAGTCAGCATGCAGACTGAAATATTTTATATTCTATGGTAATTCCTTCTATTATCACCTGATGAAGAGGCAACAAATGCGTACTTTGTTGAATGTGTGAATCAGCACGTAGTCAGCATGCAGACTGAAGTATCTCCTATACTCTATATTTATATCTTCTGTGGTAATCTATTAGATTATTACCTGATGAGGAGGCAGTAGTTTGAAATGCGTACTTTGTTGAATGTGTGAATCAGCACGTAGTCAGCATGCAGACTGAAATATTTTATATCTTATGGTATTTCCTTCTATAATTACCTGATAAGGAGGCTGCAAATGCGTACTTTGTTGAATGTGTGAATCAGCAAATAGTCAGCATGCAGACTGAAATATTTTATAACCTATGGTAATTCCTTCTATTATTACCTGATGAGGAGGCAGTAGTTTGAAATGCGTACTTTGTTGAATGAGTGAATCAGCAAATAGTCAGCATGCAGACTGATTTTTTTAAAAAGAACATAACAGTGTTTCAAAATTTTATAGAACAATAAATTGAAACAACAACAAGACCAATATTCATATTAAGATAAAATAATTATTTTATAGAAATATTTTATGTCCTATGGTAATTCCTTCTATTATTACCTGATGAGGGGGCAGTAGTTTGAAATGCGTACTTTGTTGAATGAGTGAATCAGCAAATAGTCAGCATGCAGACTGATTTTTTTAAAAAGAACATAACAGTGTTTCAAAATTTTATAGAACAATAAATTGAAACAACAACAAGACCTATTCATATTAAGATAAAATAATTATTTTATAGAAATATTTTATGTCCTATTGTAATTCCTTCTATTATTACCTGATGAGGGGGCAGTAGTTTGAAATGCGTACTTTGTTGAATAAGTGAATCAGCACGTAGTCAGCATGCAGACAGAATTATCTCCTATATTATATCTTATAGAATATAAATTGTTTATACTGCCGAGGTAAGACTGAAAAGTCCCTTTACTCCAGCAGTCAAACAGGTCTTATGTGGTAATCTATTAGATTATTACCTGATGAGGAGGCAGCAGTTTGAAATGCGTACTTTGCTGAATGAGTGAATCAGCACAGCCGGCCGGACAAGGCAGGGTGTAGCCGTAGTCAGCATGCAGACTGAAGTTTCTCTCTCCGAGGCGTGACGTCACGTATAGGATGAAACATTCGATACACGTGACGTGGCGCTCGTGACAAGGGAAGATGAGGACTGGGTCACTGATGGGAATATATGAGACAAAACAATCAATATTACATATATTTAATAAGCAATATTATTTTTAAGTCTGGCTGGGGGACTATAAACAGGGAGCAGGGAATAGACCAGCAGTCACCGTGGCTGAATGAGTTAGCGCACTAGGCATTACACGCTTGGTGACCTGGGTTCGACCACCAGTAGGACAGGTTTTTTTCAGCTCTGTTATTATAATAATAATAAGTAGTTTATTTATTTATTATCATTATAAAGAAACATTTATACAAAGGTACTTCTCCTAAGCTTTGAAGAGCTTCTAAGATAGATATCCGGGGAAAGGTCCTATAAGTGTGTGATACCCACTAAAATTGTGATACAATAACACACAGAAACATTTTTTTTTATATTTTTTTTTAGAAATTCCTCTCACCACACATAAGTGCACGCCAGGCACGGGACTTTGCGCACATTGGTCGTCACGAGGCAGAGCGGGGCGCTCTCTTCCTCCCCCGAGTCCACGTTGGTCGTCACATGCGACGCGCACTTGAAGTAGAACTGAGCCCATGACACGGCGCCTGATGAATGAAACAGTCAAGAAAACAGAGTAAGTAATAATAATAATAATATCGCCTTATTTATACTGCCCGATTATGATATACGTCCCACGACACAAGGACCATACTTCATAGGTGTGGCCCTTAGTGTGAGATGACGACAGCCAAAAGAAACTAGCATAAGTTCAATTAAAAATATTATGAATTATGTAAACTGTCATTGTTATATACAGGGTGATCGAAACCACCCAGCCACTATCTTTTTCTCGAGAACGGTTTGAGATAGGATCTTGAAACAAAAAATTGGTCCCCAATATGAAGTCTGAAGTTTTATGGGAAAATATTTTGAACCTCCGCCCACCGCCCCTAAGGGCGTTTTCAGGGGGGCACATGTCCGTTTCTCCCGAATTTTAAATGGAATGCATATTTTTTTTATTTTACATTCGAAACATGCAAAGCAAGTTAGTAACACTAGTAAAAAGAAAAAAAATATTCCTTGGTTCGAGTCCCGAAAAAACACGGTTTTTAGAAGAAAATAGACCCAGGTTGCGGAAGTCATTACGGGCACCCGGTAAACGTTGTGAATAAACTAAAAATGACAAAAAATAGGTAAAGTTCTCTTCTTTAATTTAATGTACTTGCTTTTATTCTTTAAGAAAGTCATAGGTCCTTAAATTGGTCATAAACTTTTTTCAGGTTCAAAATACCAAAAGTCTAGAAATTTAAATTCGACCCCCTATTTTTTTTTCTTTCACATAAAAGAAGAAAATAATTAGCATACAATGCAAAAAAAATTAACTCTCTGCGATTTTTTCCCTTAAAACGGCAGACGAATAACGTCTAAAATGCGTTCATTTCCGTGCGCGTGAGTCATGACACGAGTCCGTGCCTGAAGTTTGTATGTACGATGTAGGTAACTCACCTCTACAGATGTTCAAAAACACTACCCTCGGCTGCAATACATTTCCTGAGTCTGCCAGGATAGGTGGCATGAACTCTCTCTCTAGCTCCTCAGGTGTGATGTTGCGGCAGATCCCAATGATGCGCACCTTCAAATTTTCCACATCTGTTGGACTACTGGTTTGGTATTCTAGATCTTTCAAATGGGAGGATAACTTATCATGTCCCGGCTGGGTTTCGAACCCACGAACTCTGGAATCTTTGGATTCGCAGAGTGCCGCCTTTACCACTGAGCTACCGGGTCGAGTAGGTGATATTGCCGGCTCATTCAGGCTGAGTGAGGTTTATTCGAGTAGCTGGTTTGTGAGTTTTTAGCTAGTGGAGGGTAAAACCACTGTCGTGATTGACCATGTAGTTGAGAGCGACTTTATAACCCCCCCCCCCCCCAATAAAAACAATAAGAAGGTATCAAAAAAGAGTCGAAATTTCAACGCTCCCCCTCAATGAATTGAAATTTTTTTTGGATAGATAGGTTAAATTCTTCTTTTTATTTCGACAAAAAATATTTATTGTCCGTAATTTTCAAAAAAAAGATATTTATAAATCGTTAGGTATCTTTGTACACATACTGTGCTATACACCATTGTTTTTTTACCAGTATATCTAATAATCATCCGAAGTATTGTAATGGTTTTCGTAATAAAAAAATGCTTTTACTTTCGATAAATTTCTAATGATTTTTCCCTTCTTCTCCTTTACTTCACCTCTTCTTATTTCAAGCGAAAAAATTAGGGTAAATTTTCTCCTTCAGTCTTGTCGAGTCAACCCAAAATAACGTTATTCTCATTACATTGATAATAATTGATACTTATACATACATTACATACAAGTATGTAAGTACATAGTTCTAGAATCTACAATGTTTAATTGTTCGTGTCTCCCAGGCGCGGCCGGTGGGAAAATGTTTTGGGGGTGCTGCCACATAAACGGGACTAAAATGGTATTTATAGATTCTCTCTCTCAGTATCTAAAGGGTTTGAGTTTGTTTACCATGCCAATCATAACAATATTTTTTTAAAATATTTTCTCTTTTATATAATTATATAGATAAATACAAATTCGTTTAACTCATAGATAAAACACCTCCCGCATATCTGCTGTCCTCTCCAATATTTTATTCTAGAAATGTGTGATGATTTTCATTGTGTACGAGCTAGGACTTGAGAAAATCCTCTCTTTTCTTTTTCGTCTGAGTGTGCTGCAGTTCCGCAGCTCCTGAGCACCGGCCGCGCCTGGTGTCTTCAGTATATTTATTTTTCATTTCATTCGAAAGCTATATTCCTCTGTCAGTTCAAAACCTTCTGAAGAAAAATTCTTAGTTGTAAAACGATAGCGTTCGTTGGGAAATGAAACCCGTAGTAATAGACGCGCGTTACAGTGATTTTTTATTTGAAAACTATACTATGAATATTGCGGAGTCACTGAGAGAATAATTAATTTGTGAATATGATGAGCCATTGGTCATAATATATGATTAAACATAAAAGTGTTTGTTAAGTCCATGATTAAATCTGTGCATTAGCAACTATGGAATTGGACTATAAAGTTTTATTTAATTGTGTATAAAAGTGTTTATAAGCCCATGACTGTGCATTAGCAACTATGACAATGGGCTGTAAATTTTTTTTGCAAAATAATGGCAACATTGGGCCCCTCTTCCCTCTCGCCAATATTTTGTAAGCGTTAATTAGTACCTTCCTCCGGCTTTTCCTAGAAAATATACAATTACAAACGCTTTATTTATACTTTTTTCTAACTTTTCTTTATTTATACTGCCGGCGCGAAGCGTAGGACTAAAGAGTTCTTTTTTGTTAGCAGTTTAAACAACTAAAGAGTCCCTCTTTGCTAGTAGTTTAAACAACTAAAGAATTCCTTTTTGCTAGCAGTTTAAACAACTAAAGAGCCCCTTTTTGCAAGCAGTTTAAACAACTAAAAATTTCTTTTTTGGTAGCAGTTTAAACAACTAAAGTGTCCCTTTTAGCCTGTTAAACATTAAAAATATAGGGTATACTTTACATTTATTAATCACACCCTTTTAGTTTTAATAACTGGTCTCCAACTAGTTAATTCCACAAGAGAAGCCTCAATTATCACACCGGCCTCTATTTAGATTTTTTTTTAATTGCCATTTATTTGACATTAAAAAAATGGATTATAAGACTTGTCATATCCTATTTCAACACCTATTGTGACCAGTTAAAGTTCTGATTTGTACCAGCTACCCACATTAACATCACCCAGCCTGGGTAGAGACGGAAAATCTCAGCCTAGAAAAAGAAGAGGAAAAAAAGAGTGGAAAGCTAAATTTTCCTTCCATGAATCAGCAGATTATGCAACGGTGACGTTTCAAGACATCATGTTTGCTTTTTCTGTCCAAATCACTGGCGTTGGGTATTGTTAATCATGGCTTTGGACATTGTTAATCATGGCTTTGGACATGGTTAATCATGGCTTTGACCTGGCCTGTTGACTGAGCTGATCATAGACAGTGTAAGTATTAATTTTTGGGAAATTCCGTCTCAAAACAAGGTGGCGGAAACTTGCTTCAAAAAAGTTGTCGAGTTCATTTGTATTAAAAAAAAGTATGATCATGCAAATGAAGGCAAATAAATTTTTTTACCTCAATACTGGAATCGTTCATTGAGGTGATTTAATATAATTCCAAATAGTACGTACAATTTAATTATTATTATAGTATGCTTTATTAGGTAAGACAAAAATATATACAGATAAATACAATGAAATTATATAGAAAAAATAAATAGATTGAACAAAGGAACAAGAACAAAAAAGAGGATGAAGCTAATGTCCTACCTAAAGGGCGGGGTTATTGCTTGTGGCAATCTCTTCCACCTAACCCTTTTGTAATAATAATAATAGTACTCTTTAGTGGAAGGTAACCATCAGGCGAGGTTAATGCTCAAACATTTTCTACCACCTAACCCTCAGAGTCTTATTATTATGTGGTCACAAACTCAAATTAATGAGGAAAAATTCATACACTGGGTGGGATTCGAACCAACGGATCCCTACGATACCTGGATTACCAGACTAGTGCGTTGACCACTTGACTACCAGTGCACGTAATAATCAAGGCTAAGATTTTTTTCCCTTCAGATAATAAATACCCCTGTGAAATTATACATAGGATATTATAATTTCGTTAGGGCGAAAATATGCAATTCATGCCGCGACATATCATTTGGTCTGACCTTGTCTTGCTGTCAGTCGTGAACTAGTCTAGTGGATTCAAGTCCTTACTACTCGGGCTTTCTCCGAAAGTTTGATGGAATTTTTTTCGAACAGTGCGCGAACACAAGGGAGCTTTGGACCCTCGACCCTAGGGTAGCGCCACTACCAAGTAAAATAATCTAAGTAGGTGACCAACTGACCACAACGAAGACCCTGGGCCTATACCCCAGACCCTGGTACCAACTTGATATAGACGATTTTCGGACCTCCCTTCGTTGAGTATTTGCCAATTATTACAAGTTACACCTGAAGTAAACACCTGTGTGCACTGGCAGTCAAGTGGTTAACGCGCTAGTCTGGTATTCCAGGGAGCGTAGGGATCCGTTTGTTCGAATCCCACCCAGTGCATGAATTTTTCCTCATAAATTTGAGTTTGTGACCACGTAATAATAAGACTCTGAGGGTTAGGTGTTTACCGGATGGGACCAACTGAGACCATGTCTCATATACTCTACACACTAATGGGTTCACAAAGTTGATATTAGAGAAAGCAAGAAGCGAACTTTCAGAGTCAGAGACAGCTCAAAATTGCAAAGAACTGTGAATTTGCAGAAATTCGAGGCACTTGAGAATGGCAATTAACTCAGCTGAAAAAAAAACAGAGTTGATGGGGTTATAAATTTATTTTTTTAATTTCAGCCATGGTATCCGCGCAGACGCTTTGCATCTGGCTACAACGTTCCGGCATGATCAACCTCCATCGCCACCCGCACGCCTGGCAGAACCTCCTCCAAACTCTCTACGTCTCCATTCAAACCTCCATCTTCTTCCTCTATGTGCTCGCTCATCTCTACAGCACGCTCACACGGGGCATCCGGTACCAGCCAGAGTTCATCCAAGGCCTGCTGGAAGACGCGATTAATCTGTTCCTCTTCTTCATCATGTGCTTGTATCGCGTCAAACACACCGAACTAAACTACCTCGCCGACAGCCTCGAGACCCTGTTCAGCCGATCTTACCCGGAAATCAACGACGCCTGCGCGCGCAAGTCCCGAAGTCTCCTCGTGTTTTTCTTCTCGTTCGTGTTCGTCGCCATTCTCGGCAGCTTCGTGGAAACGACACTCCCGCTCCTACCGTCGGAAGTGGAACTACGCGGGGAGATTTACCGCACGACGCATGCGCATCGACGCGTTCCGTACGCCGTGCGCATTCCGTTCGTCGATGAAACCGAATCGAACGCGTACGAAATCGTTTATGGTGTGATCAGTTATCTCATGATGTGTTTTCTTGTGTGGGTGAGTGTGAGCGTGAGTTTGGTTCCGATTGTTTTTATCCATCTTCGTGGCCAGTACGTGATTCTGTCGCGGTTTGTGGCGCTGATTGGTTGCGAGCATCGGGACAGGCATGGCTACCGCATCTACTACACGAGTATAGAGAGGAACGAGTACGTGATTAAGATGTACGGGGAGGCGGCTAGTCAGAGGAGTGAGGAGGCGCGGTGGGGGATGGAGAGGAAGTATGAGAGACAGTTCCTGAGGCAGATCGTGGAGTATCATCACAAGCTGCTGACGTTCCAGGAAGAGGTAGGGAAGGAATAGTCTTATAATAATACTATTTAGTGGAAGGTGACCACCAGCCTCACGTGTTTGAGGGAACAAAATTTTCTTTGAAAACCGGGGATCGAAGTACGGGCAGCAGTCACAAAAACAACCTGGATATACGAGAAAAAGTTTCCGGTGCCTTGAGTTCTCTTATATCCACCAGGTTCGACCGAATGACGAGAAGAAAGATCAAAAAATGTTGTTCTGTATTCTAGCGCCGTAACCACATGTGGTCTCGGAGCTAGTTCCTCTCTGGAAAATTATTTTCATCATCATAGGGTGGCGTCATCGTGAACGATGGTAGCCAGACAGTGGAGGAATGACTCGGCACTTCTACCACTGTCTTTACAAGGAGGCTAATAATTGACAATGGCCCCCAGACCCAAGCAAATGCTGGTCTACTCCCTGTATATAGTCTACTTTACTGTCTGGCTGGGGGACTTTTCTTACTGTTCTTTTAAAAAGAGGATAAAACCTTGTTAGATTTTAATTAAAATTGCTATTAAAAACATGATACGTTTTTTGTCTTAGCGCCACGTGCTACAGTTCCATAATTAAAATCAATCAATAGAGTCCAGTGGTGCAAAGTCTAGGGGTGGGTTGTCTATACTTATCAGTCTTATTACATTCACATATACTTTGGCCAGGGTGGGTATTATACTTTTTTTTAATTTTCCATTTATTTATTACAATTATAATATGATACAGATTTTAAAATGGTTTAAATGGTACCCTTTTTTTTTTTTTTTTTTTTTTTAAGTGGGGTTTAACGTCGCTTCCAACTTATCAAATTAAAAAAAAACTGTGTTGAGAAAGGGGTTAAAAAAAACTGTGTTGAGAAAGGGGTAATTAGATAAACCTAACTGGTAATTAGATAAACCTACTTACCTAGTAGGTTTATCTAATTACCAGCTGCATTAATAAATCATGTAGAAGAGTAGGGGAAATTTTAATTACGATGCATTTCTTGCTGTCTGATACCGTTTGGGATGGAAAATGGGACATACACTAGTACACTCTTTGAAATTTATAAATAGAAATTTAAACGTTAATTTGAAATCAATGTGAATATTTTTTGTTTGGTTGTTTTTAATTTATTGTTTATTTTTTTCTCTTTCTTGACATCTAATCAGCTAGGAAAACAAACGTTCTCATTAATTTCAAAATAATATTATACAAATTCTGGTTATCCTGCAAGAACTAAGAGTCCCTTTACTCTCTACTTAATTTGAATATCCAAGGTTCTTAATTTTTTTTTTTAGAATTTTACATAAAATAATGTAATGTTTATTTTTAACAAATTAATGGAATTGATTTTTTTTTTGTTATTACTTGAAGTGAACTCTGACATCTTTTTGAAATTAAATTGTTCTATTTTCATGTTGCAGTAGTCGCCGTGGCAGAGTGAGTTAGCGTGCTAGGCATTGGTCCACTCATATCTCGTGAGGAAAAATGAGTTGCTGCTTTTATGTGAGCAGCGACCAGTGGCGGAATTATAGGCAAAAATGAGACATTAGTATATTAAAAGATATGGAAAGTCCTATAATTCTACGCTACCCACTAAAAATTGTCATATAATAACACAAAGAAACACATTTATTCTGTCCCGGTAGCTCAGTGGTAAAGGCGGCACTCTGTGAATCCAGATAATCCAGGGTTCGAAACCCAGCCGGGACATGACAAGTTATCCTCCCAATTGAGATTTTTACCACATAATAATATGTCTTGGGCTTACTGCTGGAATAATGGGACTTTCATAGTCTTAATCGGGCAGTATAAATAAGGCGATATTATGAAACATGAACTTGTACTTTTATTAACAGTTTTTTTTACTAGAGCATCAGAGGCACGCTTCCTCTCGGTAGTGAGCTCGAAGAAATGTTTTGCCTTTGAAATATATTATTGGGCCAAACGAAAAAAGGACAGTTTTTCTTAGTTTATGTGAGGAGTAAATTCATACTTTCTCACATAAACTTTGACGATCAGTATTAAAATTAGAATTAAAAAATATTGGGGGAAAAAAAATATTATTATTATTTATTTATTTTATTTTCATGTTGCAGCTAATCAACATCGTCAGCCCCCTCGTGTACGGTCTGCTGGTCGCCAACAACATCATCATCTCCCTCAGCCTCTACCAGATGGTCGCCAGTCCCACCAACCTCACCCCACTGCGCTACTTCAAATTCGCAGCCGAACTGATCGCCGCCATCATCGAATACTTCATCCTCTGCAACTGTTCCGAAGTCAAGGCGGAGTGTCACGAACTGTTCCGAAGCGCGCTCGGCAATTCTCGGTGGCGCTCGTGTACGCGAGAAACGCGAAAGGATTTGGTCATGCTGCTGATTCGCGTGCGGCGAGAAAATTACGGACGCTTTTTTCACGGCCATATTGTGCTGAGTCGAGCGTATATTTTGGAGGTGATGCGGGTGGCGTACACGTTTGTGAATTATATGCGACTGATGACGGTTCCTAAATAATAGAAAATAGTAGCTTGATCGACTAGTTTTTCAAGTTTCTTGTGGTTAAGAAAATTTGGCTACCGTGCATTGGTAGTGAAAGACGCTAGTCTGGTAATCCAGGTAGCGTAGGGATCTATTGGCTTATATTTTGGAGGTGATGAGGGTCACGTACACGCGTGTGAATTATATGCGACTGATGACTGTTCCTAAATAATATTGAGCAGAGAAACTTATGTTCTCCAGACGATTTGAAAACCTTTGTTAAAAAAATAGTCGATAATAATTGGCAAAGTTTTTGGGATGATACACCTTTACCTAATAAACTGAAACGGATTAAATCTTGTGTAGAAATCTGGTAATAATAATAATAAAATATAAAAATTGAGCAGAGTAGCTCGATCGATAAGCGGACTCGAGTTTCTTGTGGTTAAATAGATTTCGATACCGTCCATTGGTAGTGAAATGGTTGAGACGCTAGTCTGGTAATCCAGGTAGCGTAGGGACCTGCATTGGAATCCCACCCAATGCAGGAATTTTTCCTCATTTATTTGATTCGGTGACCACATAATGATAAGACTCTGAGGGTTAGGTGGTAGAAAATGCTTTGAGCATTAACCTTGCCTGGTGGTTACCTTCCACTAAAGAGTGTTATTATTATTGGACATACATTAAAAATAAATAAGAAAATGACTACCTACATTACATTAAATTATTAATGCCGGTCTTTTCTACAAGAAATTTCTGTGATGCGATTATTATTATTTAGATTTCTTGCACCTCAAAACAAAACAGTACGACAAAAAAAAAAAAAAAAAAAAAATCAAAAAAATTCCAGGTGTGTTTCACAAAAATAATAGTACATTTTTACTTTATATTTACAAAAAAAAAATCTACAAAAAAATAAATACAAAAAAAAATTACAAAAAATATTATACAAAAAAAAAAAAAAAAAAAAAAAATCAGCAAATGTTTATTACCTGTGGGACAGTCAGGCTGGGTGCACACGGCGGATATTTGTCGCGGCTCCAGAACATCGGGCCAGCTCTGAGGGTCTCGGTCCACGATGATTGCGCCGCTACGACAGGCCGTGCATCGCACCCGCAGCTTCCCTGATCCGAACAATAGATAATTGTTTATTATAATTAATAGTTTATTATAAGTATTATAATTAAGAACTGTTAGCATAATGGGACTACCTGTCTTGCGCTGACAGTCTAAATAAAGCACTACTTATACTAACCACTAAGGCAATAACCCCGCCCTTTAGTTAGGACTTATGTTTTTATATATTTTCTATTCTTTTTCATTTTCATTGTATATATTATTGTTTCCATTTTTTTCATTGTTAAATTCATTATTTTTATGTACATAATGTCCATTTATACCTAATAAAGCGTTGTATAATAATAATAACCACCCTCAATATCTTGATCGATAAGGCGGCGGACTTGTAATCTGGAGGTCGGTGGTTCTAGTCCCGGTTTCAGCGTATTATTGTATACTTTTTTAATAAGGACATACGTATATACAATACACTGGTAGTCAAGTGGTTAACGCGCTAGTCTGGTAATCCAGGTAGCGCAGGGATCCGTTGGTTCAAATCCCACCCAGTGCATGAATTTTTCCTCATTAATTTGAGTTTGTGACCACATAATAATAAGACTCTGAGGGTTAGGTGGTAGAAAATGCTTTGAGTATTAACCTCGCCTGGTGGTTAACTTCCACTAAAGAGTGTTATTATATACAAACAGATAATTGCAAATTAATATAAGAAAAAACAGAAAAAAAGGTTGTGATATCACGAAAGTGATTAACAAAAATACGATAATTTGTTTACTATGATTAGTTGTCGTGGACGAAGGTTAGCGTACTCAGCCACCATGCACAGTGAGCCAGGTTCGATCCCTGGCACGGTCGGAAATTGTCTGCTCTGTACCTACTTGAATGTGAACCTGAATACTTAAATAGCTCTGAAGGTAAACTTTATATTTTTGGTAATTGGTGTGGTAACTTTTTTTTTTTTCTTTTTTTTTCTTTTTCTTAAACAAAAAACTTTTTCAAGATCAATTTCATTTTAGAAGAAGAAAAAATACACAAAAATCTGATTTATTTTATTGATCCAGCCCATAGGCTTCTTTGGTTACTTGTGGGCCACTCTGTGACCAGTGGTTGGACAGCCTTGTTCTAAACTTCTCACCCGTCTGTAGGCTCTTGCACACATTGTTGCAGTAAACATAGAAGTGAGCCTTGTTTGGAGGAGCAGGTTCCACTTCCGTCACATCGGGAGATGAAGACCTCACTGAAGCTTCCTCGTCCAACTCCTGAATGTGAAAATCTTGCAGTGTGGAATTCATTGGCTTAGACTTGAGAGCTTTGTTGTTCTCTGGAGAAGATTTGACAGCATGAAGAATGCTTTGTTGACCCAAGTCACATTCCTGTTAAATTTTATTAAAAAAAAGAACATGTAGGAAGAGCATTTTGTGTATGTCACTCAAGTAGAACATACTTGAACAAAGAAAATGAAGCACAAAGATCTGCGGATACATGTACTTACTCAAAAGCTTGAATAAGTTTTTTTTACAATAAATAAATTTATGACATCTCTTTCAACAAGGATTCTATGAAACTGAAATTGTCTATCATTCAAGTACTTAATATACCTACATAAAGTGGATTTTTAAAAATTGGTCTTAAAAGGAAGAAAAACCAACAGTATAATTTCCATTTTCTTTTGTAGATACCTACATATTTTATCAACAAAAAATAAGGAGAAAAATACTCACTGATATTATAGTATTATCTTCCAATTCTTTACCAGCAAAGATGATTTTGACTTCCTCAAATTTCAATCCTAACCTTGGAGCAATCAATTCTTTCACATTCTTGATATCTGAAGTTGGATCCAGGTTAATACGGACTGTATTCCCTGTGTTTGATTTGATATTGATCATGAGAGAGTTGTCAGGCTTGCGTGAGATCCAGAAGAGATGCAAAATTTCATTGATTATACTCATTATATAACTATAGATGGTATCCATGATGACTTCTGGATAATCCCTGGTAAGTATTTTATTGGATCTGCAAGTAATATTTTTTTTTATATAGCTTGCAACTGCATGGTTCATGAAAGGGATTAAATGCTGCATTTGCTGTAAATTCTTAAAAAACCTCATCCAGCCTCAGTGGGGCTGGGAATTAAAAGAGTCAAGAGTGTTTAGGATTGAATAAAGCACACAATTAGCTTAGTGGTTCAGCACTCACTTGCCATGTGAAAGGTCCTGTTTTTGACCCCCAGAGCTGACAAAAAATTGTATTCTAAATTTGGTTACAATTGTTTGTAAGGGATCTCTTCCGGTTGAACAAGCACCTAAATGGGAAGTTTTGTGTCACCTCTTGCCCATCAGAGGGTATATATTCTACACTAGCTCTTGCTTCAAGGCTATGAACCAAAAAAGGCTGACAAACACTCATCTTAAAAAAAATGTTGCTTAACTGCAGTGACAGAACAAGAACATTTTACACCACAACAGTCAATGTTCCAAGTAACAAACAACAAGAGTGCAATTGGTCCAAAGCAATTGCTCCATAGCAGTAATTTGCCTACAGATGCTCCAAAGCAGGGAACAACTGCTTTAAGATTATCTTCACATATAATCACATCCACTCAATACTACATATCATCAGAGTTTCACCAACCTCAGTAGCTTGATTGATAAGGCTGAGGACTTGTAACCTGGAGGTCAGATGTTCAATTCCTCGTTTCAGCATATATTTAGTAAAAAGATTTTGAGTAGTTGTGTTATCAAGAAAATGATTAACACAAATATGATAACTTAAATTAGCAGAGTTTCATAGAGATGGGACATGTCATCTCCTCTGAATAACACAACTTGGTGGATTGATACTTACCTATCTCTTTTTTTGTTGTTGTAAAACCTCAATATTCTTTGAACGTCGTATTGTTATTTAACCTTCAAAGACTCAATGGTAAAGTTAATCAGCGAGTAATAGGATATCAATAATTTTTCAGCTTTCATCCTTCAAAATTTCAATTTTCTGCTATCAGTAAAGTTATATGTATTTATTTCGTTATCTTATACCAAAGTCTTTAGTCTGATTATTTCAAAAAAATGCGCGCTTCAATTTGAGTTATCAGCTCATGTTTATTACTGTCCTAATTTTTTTAGATATTCCCACAAGTACATATTAAGAATTAATTAATATTAATTGGAAAGTAGTAATAGATGGAGAAAGAATAACTGCATTATGTGGGTTTTTTAAAGGTAGAACATTTAATTAACTGTATAATTATTTAAAGAATAAAGAAATATGTTTCATGAATCAAAATGTTTCAAATTTCGAGATAACACTTTGAATGTGCACCACCACTCTCAACTTTTCTAACCTAAAAATCTATTTATAAGTTTCGACGGCAAAACACAGATAGCGCCAGTAGTAATGAAATTTTTCGATGGTCAGCTTTTTCTCAAAGTTTAGTTTTAGTAGAAAAATTTCGAAAAATTACATGAAAAGTTCAATTACCGACTGATATAATTGGAATTTAAACGATTGAACTTTACTACTTGTGAGTCCAGAGTTTTCTCAACAGCATGGCTGGAGTTGGTAAGTTTTAAAAAGCTACTTTTCACAAACACACCTTGAAGATGAACTGAGATTCGGTATGACAATGCATTCAGAGGTTGCTATCCACTCATCACAATTGCATGTTGAACTGTGAGAAGTGTTTTAGAGTTGGGTACCTACTGATAAGAATACTCCTCAAGAATGCATTGATTTGGCAGGTATTAGCTTTAATTCTGCTTCATCTAGGACTGCTCATTGCATTAGGTGCTTTTTACCAGTTGAAAGAAAAACACCTTAGGATTGTGGTAACATAAACTGATAATAATACCTTAGATGTCTGGTCAATCTACATGATCATAATATTGCCTAATTGCTGTCCAATTAGGACTGTTAAGTCTGATAAGAGTACTGTATTGTTACCTCAGCACAGTATTTTTTTTCCCTCTGTGAGAAAATGACTTGAGCACTTCGTCTGGGGCCAAGCTGACTTATTAAGTGGTCCCAAAAGCGTCACTTGAATTCTAACATCCAATTTCTTTGGAACCTTAATTTTCTATCTCCACTTGTAGGAAATTTATGCAGTTCAGACAGTATGGATCTATTTTTCAACAATGAATACTTCTCTTCATCAATGTATTTTTCTTCTCTATAAATCTTGCTCAGAAATTTGCCTAAGGTATATTCCATCGTAAAACTTCTCTTCATCAATGCATTTTTCTTCTCTATAAATCTTGCTCAGAAATTTGCCTAAGGTATATATATTCCATCGTATTTTTTTGCAGGGGTTTCTTGGAAATTTGGGAGATTTTTGCCCCCCCCCCCCCCCATCTTTCACCACTGTTGACAAGAGTTTCATTTCTGAAGGCTTTTTATTTTATAAGTTTTATTTATTTTGTAGTTAACCTTTATACAAAGATACTTCTCCTAAGCTTTGAAAGGCTTCTAAGAGTACTTGATTTAATTATTCAGTTTTAATCTGTGTTATTCTTCTTTTACTCTGTCTTCTCCCACTCAAGCAGGGTTGACATTGTTCAACCTCATGGTTGAGGTTGGTTGGTTTTGGCACATTTTTTACAGTTGGATGCAGTACAGTAACCTGGGAGGGCTGTAAATGCCAGTCTCACATGTACAGAGGGAACAAAAATTTTCGTGTGAAAAGTCTGCTCTGACTGGCAATCAAACTCAGGATCTCTGGACTACAGGAAGTAGTCACAACTGTTACACCACATAGGCTGGCTTGTTATTATCTTTTGAAATTTTGTCACATTACTTACACAAGATATGAACAAGAAAAATGATACAATATATTTCTATTTCAATAAATTTTCCATCTTTCAGTTGTGCCCAGAAACTTCCGTCTTCTTGAAGAGTTGGAACATGGTCAAAGAGGTGTTGGGGATGGCACTATTAGTTGGGGCTTAGAAAATGATGATGATATGACACTCACACATTGGACTGGAATGATCATTGGACCACCTCGGGTAAAAAAGTTCATTAATCTTAATATTTTTTTAGAATTTCATTGATAAAATTTGATTTGATTAGATACGGCAGCAGACTCATAATTGGGAGGTAGTAGCAAGGGCTGTAAAGCAAATTCAAATAGTTAGTGTATTCAGATGTTCAAATACTATACAAAAGATTTAAGTTTGATTTTTCAAATAATTAAGAACCGTTCATATTATTTGAAGTTATCATAGTAAAAATATCAGATTACTGGCTTCTTTGAGAAATAATAAACCCTTATGAGCATTACAAATATTTGAATCATTACAGGTAGTATTCAAATCATTCAAAGGGTTCAAATTTAACAGCACTAGTTGGTAGTTTGAGTCCCAAGTATTAGAAATACCATCTAAAGTACAACATGTAGGTATTGTATTTCCAGGAGATTTTGACAAATGGAAAGGAATATCATGAAAAATGAAAAAGAATATCAAAGAAAACTTCCTTTCGAACAAGTTTGAGTTTCTAAACTAGTACATTTTGAACAAAATCAAAGTACCAATTGTACATTGTTGTAAAAAAAAAAAAAAATTCAAACAAAAAATATTTTACTGTAGTATTTTGCACACTGTTAGAGAATTTTTAGTTTTTTTTTTTTATATACCACAGATGCATGGCTTGTATGTTTTTCAAAAATACCCTATTAAAAAATTTAAGACTCATGAGTGTTCACATTCTGGACGTAGAGTGAATCAAAGAAACAGTGAAAGAATTTTAGTATTATAAATATAGTTTGATAAATAGCATAAACTTGCTTTTTCTAAAATTCCAGACACCATATGAGAACCGTATGTACAGTTTAAAAATTGAATGTGGGCCCAGATATCCTGATGAACCTCCCCTGTGCAGATTTGTGTCCAGAATCAACATGACATGTATAAACAACACATCTGGCATTGTAAGTAGTAATAATTATAAATAAATCATTTGTTTCATTTTTTTGTATAGAGAGGACTCATCCTAAGCCATTTTTATTTAGACCCATCCTAAGCCATTTTTATTTGGCTTCTAAGATGTATTTTTATTTTATCTGGTCTTGACATTTTGAAAAAAAAATGGATGACCTACCAAACCCTGCTGGAAAAGTTAATGAATGTTATTTTTTTTCTATTGTTTTTTTTTTTTTTTTTTCATGAATATTTATTTAAAGAGGTCTGTAACATTCAGAGTCCTTGCCCCTATTCTATTGTATTGTTGTATTAAGTTTCAAAACTCATTTTTGATTATAGACCAAAAAATAAAAATAGTCCATCATATACAGGAAGCCTCTCTTAACTTTCAATTGGCCACAATGTCAAATCTAAGACTTTTAGGTGCCATCCATCTGTGAGCTTAAATCAAATAAAAAACAGATTTAATGCTCTTTCTCTCACTGTTTATTGTTATTTATTTTTGTACCTTTGTAAAAAAAAAAAAAAAAATTGGTATGTAAAGAAAAAGTCACGAGGTCACTCCCCTCTACTAGGTACCTCCGCTGCACAACACAAAAATGAAGTTACTCCATCTCACAGGTTAATTGCACCCAATGGAAGGTTAACAGAAACACCTCCAAATAGGGGATACCATGAAGCAGCAGCCACTGTAGATGCTTGTGGTCTCTAGCTTTCCCATTCCATAGTATGCCTTCCTTCTGGGGGTAGAAGTGACATAATACTTCCCATTAAGGTGCTGGGTCAACAAGGGCGCACCGGAAGTTATCCCTTACAAACAACTGTAAGGGACAACAATAACTGAAACCAAAATTTGAACGATTTTTTTGTTGGCTCTGTGGGGATCTTCTGTATGGTAAGCAAGTATCTTACCACTGTGCTAAGATATAAGATAACTTTCTTTTCTGAACCAGAAAGTGTCCCTTACAAACAAATACATATAAGCAAATAATGAAATCAATTTTTTGTCAGATCTAGAATTCAGACTTTCCACAGGTAATCAAGTTTATTAGTACTGATCCAATCATGCTCTCATTATAATTTTTATTTACTTACTTACTGCAGTGGCATTTCAGACCGATAGGTGCATTCCCCCGTCGATTTTCTGCATCCAAATACTTCTGTTCTCCCATTCTCCTTCTTGTTATCCCACAATTTCCATGTCATTTTTGATGTTGTCTAACCATCTCATCCTAGGTCTGCCGGCGAGTCTTCTGCCTTCTACTTCTCCTGTTAGGATTTCTTGTGTGAGGTTATTGCTTCCCCTCATAAGATGGCCATACCATTGTAAACGCCTCTTTTTAATGATGGATACTATATTTGGGTCTTTGTAAAGTTGTCTTAGTTCTCGATTTTTTCTCCTTCTCCATTTGTTCAATTTTTATTTATTACATCTAATCTTTTTTAATACTGTCTAAGTCTTAATCTGGCCATTTTTCCCCCAGGTGGATCAGAAAACAGTGCCTGTTCTGGCTCGATGGCAGCGTGAATACTCCATCAAGTCTCTCCTGCAAGAACTGAGACGACTGATGACCACCAAGGATAACACAAAGCTCTCGCAACCACCTGAAGGGAGCACATTCTAAACGCATCGATGTCAAAACATCACAATACTTAATCATTTGAATTACTTTCACTTTTATTACTTTATACTCTGTGTTGATAACTGTGTAAAAAATGATTCAGCATTTCTTTCTATTACTTCGGATCGTTACTGAAGATATTGATCATAATTTGAAAATGGGAATTTGTGGTCAATATCCAGGACCTTGGTCACGTAATGATACAACCTGTCTTGTCCTGACAGTCTAAAATAAAATGTCTAAAGTTATTAGAGCTATTAATGTTTCTTGAGGATCTAATTTTGTTTAGATCTGTAATTGAATCAGAAGAAAGGGTCGAATTATAAAGCAAAGTTGTTGAGTGTTCTCAATTTCTCACGTCTAATGCCACCTGCAGATTAACATTGGATTGATGGTGTTAGTGGTGGTTACTAAAAAATAATTTTGTAATGCTTTGTAATTCGGCCGAAGACATTTCAACATGTTTATTTTTTAAGGTGAACTTTTGAGCGCGAATGACCTAATTTGAATAGTGTGCAAGCACCTTATTAGAAAAAAAATTACTCAAAGAACTTAAAATAAAATGGTTACATATACAATTTACCTATTACATACATACCTCTTTTAAAAGCAAAATAATGAAAGTGTAACTAACTTGAAAGTACACTTTAAGCCTTTTTAATAAATTAATGAAAAGAAAAGGCCAGAAGTTTAACTTCCAAATTAATTACGTGGAAAATTTGCTTTGGAGATATTATCGATAATGATTTCTATAATTCATGGATATGAAATAAGTTTGATATACATACGTAGGTTGAACATGATTTATAGGAGTACTTACTCGTACCATGTTGCTGCATTTCCAATATTTTTTTTTGAGTTAAATAGAATGTTACTTATTTTGCCTTACATCCATGAAATATTCAATACCAGAAGTGTCATCCTGTCACTTCTAGATGCTCTCCAATTTTAGCTTCTCATTTTTCCTCATGAGGTATGAGAACACTAGGTGTACCCCCTTTGAAAAAGAACCCTCCCCAGAATATCTAGGATAAGAATAAAATATTTCTCTAATTATTATTCAGTTTTTTTATGTAAAAAATATTTTTTGAACTAAAAGCTAGCTATTTTTTCTGGAGAACATGTCTAGATGATAATGGTAGACCAAATTACTTCGGTTTTCCCAGTTTTGATAGTCTAGTAAGGTTCATCTTATTATTTTATTACGTTATAGTCATGTTGAAAAACACTAGGTTGCTTAAACAGTGATGATTGTATAGGATATTTTCCTGTTAAATTATTTTACCAGCATTACAACGTGGGTACTGTTACAAGCTGGAAAAAAAATCAAACTAATGTATTTAGCTAAAAACATATATACTTATAAAAGAATAGCTGTTGATTTTGAATGATGTTACCAACAGGCGCGGCCGGTGGGAAAATATCTTGGGGGTGCTGCCTCATAAACCAGACTAAAATGAGATTTATAGTGTCACTCTCTTAGTACCTAACGAGTTCGAATTTTTTTTTTTTTTTTAAGCTTAATTAGGAGGACAAACAGGCAACAGTATAAAATTAAGAAAAGAAAGAAAATAACAAACAAACAAATGACAAAATAAATAAGTAAAAACAAAAAATAACAATAATGTCCTACCTAAAGGGCGGGGTTATTGCCTGTGGCAATCTCTTCCACCCAACCCTTACCACGCCAATCATTGAATCAGTCAGTCAGTGAGTGAAACTCTCTTTTATAAGTATAGATGATTTTCACTGTGAACAAGCTAACTTGAGAAAAAAAAAAAAAAAAAAAAAATCCTTCTCATCAGGTGTGCTGCAGTTCCGTAGCTTCTTAGTACCGTCCGCGCCTGATTACAAAAAAAAACATTGGTATCTTCCAAAGCTGTTTTGACCAACATTCCACTAGAAACAGTTTTCCCAACACAGTTTTGAAGATGCTTTTTTTACCACACGTTTATCGCTTCAAAACCGTTTTAAAACCATCTCGTTACTTTCTTTATAATTATCTCGCATTTGAAAATTCCAGCGAAATCGCCTCGATTGCTACATTTTCGTGTTATGTTTTTAATTATGATTTAAAAATTACTAAGTTGTAACCTATTTTAGTTTAAATAAATCAATAAAAAAAAGCTATAAATATCTTTTATAAAATGGTCTAAAGGTTTTCATTTTATTTAACAATTGTCCAGTCACAGTCATAACAATGTGTTTAGAATATAAATAAAGAAAATATAGAGTGAAAGACACAATTTCGTATCTTTCACTTTATTAACAGTTCTCTCAGTCAAAACAATGAGTACATCAAAAACAGGGCAATGTAAATGATTATATTTCATACATGGCCAAAGTTGTGCCAATCATAATAATTTATGCATTAATTATTCTAGAAATATGTGATATTTTTCATGTGTACAAGATAGGACTTGAGAAACTCCTCTCTCTAAATCTTTTTCGTCTGGGGGTGCTGCAGTCCCACAGCTCCTTAGCACCGGCCGGGTATGCTAGACACGCTGTATAGTATAATGTAATACATAACATATTGAAATCTCGAGTTTCCTAGTCCAATTTCGTGAGCAGAACTTTGGCTCCCGCTATCTTCTGTGAGGTGAGCTGACTTCTGTATGGGGATAGCTTAGACTTGAGAATTTCCTAGTCCAATTTCGTGAGCAGAACTTTAGCTCCCGCTATCTTCTGCGAGGTGAGCTGACTTCTGTATGGGGATAGCTTGGACTTGAGAGTTGACACGCACGCTTCCATGCCGGACTCTAGCATCCTGAGGGAGAGAGGAACATTTTACAAGGGGGTTTAAAAGAAATATAACTTGTATGTATGGTTTTATTTGTGGTAAAGCACAAGGCCTCTTCACAATTTTTGTGGGTAGCGCAGCATTACTAAGAGCCTCCTGTACTTTTCGAATTATTCTATTACATTAATTTCTTTTTACTCTGGTAATGCCGCCACTGGTCGTTACTCATACAAGTAACTACTCATTTTTCCTCACGAGGTATGAGTGGACCCCGAACACCCAAGAACAGAGCAGAAAAAATCCTGCCCCGCTGGGGATCGAACCCAGGTCACCGTGCGTGCAATGCCTAGCGCGCTAACTCACTCTGCCACGGTGACTTCTAGGTTTAAAAGAAATATATGAAAAGAGGGAGAGAAAAACATTGCAACTTATTATTATTAAATACTTTAATAGAAATACAAATAAATTACAAAAAGGATAATTGAAATGAAAAAAAAAAAAAAAATCGAAGCAAATTTTTTTTTTTTTTTTTACAAAAAAGTACTTCGGATTTCTAATATTAGAAATTTCTCGGAAGTAATATACAATATATTATGAATACAATATACTTAGATGTCCTGACTAAAGGGTTATTGCTTTTGGAAATCTCATACATTTGGTGTTCTTCCCTAAAATGAGAAGAGAAAGTTATCTCAGCCCAGTGGTAAGATACTCGCTTTACGGAAGATTCAGGGTTCGATCCCCAAAGCCAACAAAATATTTGTTTTCAGTTACTTTGTTGTTTGTAAGGGATAACTTCTAATGCGCTCGTTTGACCCAGCACCTAAATGGGATGTTTGGTGTCGCTTTTCGCCCATCAGAGCGAATGCATACAGGCATACTACGGGATGGACACTTGGACAGGCTACAACACAGACTACAAGCGTCTACAGTTGCTACTGTTTTATGGCAAAAAAAAAAAAAAAAAAGGCTGTGAAACAATCACACAAAAAAGAGATGCCATATGCTATGTAGTGCAAAAATTATTTAGGTTTAAAAAAAACTCTGATTGCGTTATTTGAACGAAATTTTGAGAGAAAGAGTGCTTTCTGGAATGATACCCTGATGTATTCAATGTTCCATTTCTGCTGGTCAAAATAAGTTTGATAGGGACTTACTTACACCTTACTTACTCACTCCTATTTCTTACTATATTCCTTACTTACTCTTATTACAACAACAACAAAATGTTTATTCTGGTAGGTACTTTTAAAAAGGTAATTGTAAATAATACTTACAGGGTTAGAATAAAGCAAGCCCGATTGCACTGGGTCCATTTGTCCAGAACATCTTCAGTCAACTTGGCAACTATGCTTTCTGACAGGGTGGCTGCAAAAACAAATTTCATTGATGAGATCATGCATTCTTTTATAATTTATTTATAAAAAAAAAATCAACAACAACAAATTAATAACAATAAATTTTAAAAAAATACTTAGAAATATGTACAAAAAAATAAAGAACATTAGAATTTTTAATTACAATTTTTGTAATCCGGGGCGAAGTTAATGCCTTAGGCATTCTCTGCCACTTAAGAAAGAGTACAATAATACTGTTTAGTGGAAGGTAACCACCAGGCGAGGTTAATGTTCAAAGCATTTTCTACCACACCTAACCCTCAGAGTCTTATTATTATGTGGTCACAAACTCAAATGAATGAGGAAAAATCCATGCACTGGGTGGGATTCGAAGCAACGGATCACTACGCTACCTGGATTACCAGACTAGCGCGTTAACCACTTGACCTACCAGTGTGGTAATGAACGTTCTTTCAATACCTCTCTGGTGTCTGTGTCATGATTTTGAACATTATCTCAGTCATCTGCTTTGGTTCGTTTTAAAGAATAAATGTTAAGGGGTTTTGTAAGCTTAAATTAGCTGTCTCTTTGCAAATGAAATCAGATTTTAATTAAATTACCATTTAAATTTTAAAAAAAATATGAGACTTTGTGTGACAGTAATAGACTAAATTGATAACTTAAGTAAGTCATTGCTTAGCATCGGTTTTCCCCAACTAAACAGTAAGTAACACAAGATTTAGCGCTACAGAGGTATTACAAAAAGGTCTATTAATTTCACCCTTTAAAAACTAGACAACATCCTTTTGTCGCTCTTGGTTATTTTCAAAGGTCTCGTATTAAATCTAATGAGCGCTCAAATGTCATTAGGAAGTGGTATTTTTTTGTTGTTGAAATCAAAAGAACTACATCAAAAATACGTTCAAAAAACATTTTTTTTATTGAAAATTGTGGGGACATGTCCTGAAGATAGGACGTTGGTATTGGTCTCTCGAATATTTATGGTTTCAATATTGACATGCAATTTTGTTACATCTTGGAGTGCCCAATTAGGAGTAGAGTTCTATTATTCCATGTATGATGATTTATAACTAAGAAAGAAAGAAAGAAGAATTTTTTTTTTACCTAATCCTTTTGTCACATTCTCACGATCATGGAGCAGCAACTTTTTGAGCACCGTGTGAAATCCTGCGTGCTCAATGAACGGCGTCAATTCCACATTGGTACCTTCAGCTGCCTTAACTTCTTGATCAGCCTGTGTCTGGTTTTTCTTTTTCGAAACTTTGTCTTCGCCAGCTTTTTGGTGACCCTGTGCTGCTTTGTCTTTCTTCTGTTTCTTTTTGTTGCCGCCAGGTGTCGTGTGTTTCACTTCGCTCGGAACCATTCGGCTGGGGTCGGCGATCACTTCGGCAACACTGTCGAACGCTTCTTTCAGTTTAGGACCTGTGAAGGAGAAGAAAAGTTTCAACAGCGTTAGGTGGTATTAGGGAAAAGATTTTTTTATGTATAAATTTTATATTATTTTTACTATTAAAGAATAGGATAACGCAGGGCTGCCCAACCAGTCGATCGCGGAGTGATTTTGGGTCGATCACGTCCAGAGAGGTGAGATGATGTTCTAAAAGTCTAGATCTCTAAAGTACAAAATGATTGTGAACGAGGTTTTCTGGCATCTCATTTGAGGTAATCTGAGACTTTATAGTAGATCTTCTTCTGTAAAGGTTGGGCACCCCTGCCGATAACGGACTGCTCCCCCTGTCATCCAGTGTCTCACTAGAGGACTATAAACAGATAACAGACTAGCCAACCCTTACAAGCCAGGCTATCTTACAGTTTCCTAAGGGTTTAATGGCTTATAAAGAAAAGTCCAAGTCCAATGGTTGATCGCACCTAGAAATATGTGGTTCAGGACTAGCCACCTTTGAAATAAAGTTGGCTGGAGACCATCATTCCCCCCTCCAGTTGTAGCCAAGCTGGCTGCTACAACAACACCAACACTCAACAGTCACATGGTTCAATATCACAGCGGTAATCATAGCGACAACACTCACCAGTCACGTGGTTCAATATCACAGCGGTAACCATAGCGACAACACTCACCAGTCACGCGGTTCAATATCACAGCGGTAACCATAGCGACAACACTCACCAGTCACGTGGTTCAATATCACAGTGGTAACCATAGCGACAACACTCACCAGTCACGTGGTTCAATATCACAGTGGTAACCATAGCGACAACACTCACTAGTCACATGGTTCAATATCACAGCGGTAACCATAGCAACAACACTCACCAGTCACGTGGTTGAATATCTCAGCGGTAACCATAGCAACAACACTCACCAGTCACGTGGTTCAATATCACAGCGGTAACTATAGCAACAACACTCACCAGTCACGTGGTTCAATATCTCAGCGGTAACCATAGCAACAGCACTCACCAGTCACGTGGTTCAATATCACAGCGGTAACCATAGCAACAACACTCACCAGTCACGTGGTTCAATATCACAGCGGTAACCATAGCGACAACACTCACCAGTCACGTGGTTCAATATCACAGCGGTAACCATAGCGACAACACTCACCAGTCACGTGGTTCAATATCACAGCGGTAACCATAGCAACAACACTCACCAGTCACGTGGTTCAATATCACAGCGGTAACCATAGCAACAGCACTCACCAGTCACGTGGTTCAATATCACAGCGGTAACCATAGCAACAACACTCACCAGTCACGTGGTTCAATATCACAGCGGTAACCATAGCAACAGCACTCACCAGTCACGTGGTTCAATATCACAGCGGTAACCATAGCAACGGAGCTGGTGCCCAGCCAGAAGCCCGGGTTCTGTGCTATAGAGTCGAGTAGAGGCTCGGAGACTGCCTCCAGGATTTCCTTATTGCGGATGTCGCGATCCTTTTTCCTGCAAATAGAAATATTAACAATTTAATTAATACTAAATTAAAAAGTCACAAATATGAAATGATAAATATAAAGCCGAACCTTAATAAACAGGAATGTGAGTCCGAAAATTTGCCTACTAATAAAAGTTTTCTGTTCGTTTTTTTTTTTTAACACGTTCGTTACCGAACGGCCATATGTGGATGTTATTGTGTTTTTCTTTGGGACCGAAAACACACATGTGGTTGTTATCAAAATTTTAACGAGGGACCGGACATCCACATATGGCCTTTTGGAGGTAGGTTGTTAGTATTAGAACAGATATAGGATCGATTCTTTTACAAATACGATGCCAAATATGCAAAAAAAAACCTGGGGACCAAAATTTGGTCCCCAGGATGCAACAGCAACTTTACCGCCTGGTCCCTACGTAAAACTTGAAAAAATTGGCTTGGTAACGTGTTAAAGGAGGAAAATAATGAAAGTACTAGTGTGAACATAAAATAAAAATATTTTCACTCAGTCAGTCCGAATTTCAGATCAAAATAAGATGAAAATTTTCAGAACAAATGAAAATTTGCCACCCAGCTGATGTGGATAAGTTGTCATCATTATAATAATAAAGTATTAATCATATTTCCCGATTAGGACTAATGAGTCATATTATTCCAGCAATAAGTCCTGTCTGGCTGGGGGACATTAAACAGGGAGAAGTCCAGTGTCTCGCTAGAGGACTATAAACAGAGAACGGACTAGTCAACTCTAACAAGCCAGGCTAGCTTGCAGTTTTCTTCCCAAGGGTTTGTTTAATGGCTTATAAAGAAAAAGTCCAAGTCCTCACGATAGTTGATCGCATTCAGAAATATGTGATTCAGAACGAGCCAATTTTTACAATTCCAATTATTTCCATTTGTTCCCTCACAGTTTGTACTGGTAGTCTGGTAATCCAGGTAGCGTAGGTGTCCGTTGGTTCGAATCCCACCCAGTGCATGAATTTTTCCTCATTAATTTGAGTTTGTGACCACATAATAATAAGACTCTGAGGGTTAGGTGGTAGAAAATGCTTACCTTCACTAAAGAGTATTTTTATATTATGTCTTTGCAGTGAGATCAATTTTTTACCACGAGTATTATTATTATTTGTAGAAAGCCTCATATATTGGTGACAGGTACACGGGGGAGGAACGTGTGGGGAAAAAAAAATCCTCACCTGGTACTGAAGTCATCTCCCGCCTGCACTTGCGCAATCGCGGACGGATGAAAGAAGCCGGGGTCACACCAGCTCACACAGTGCGCCGTCAGCCGTCGCCCGTACTCGTTGCTGGCGATGGCTTCGATGTTGGTCAGCAACTCGGCGAGCAGAGCTTTCTTCAGCAACAGGGTGTCGTCCACATTGTCCAGGAGCACCACGAGGGCCAGGTGGCCAAATTCGGAGCAGGCCAGCTCTTGGACGTGGCCCTTCAGCTCCTTCACAATCTGCTTCTTTAACTGGAAAAAAAGAAGAATTTTTTTTTAAAAAAAGTAATAAGAAATGTTTTATTTAGTTTTATTAAATATAAAAAACTTGTCCCAAGGACCGTCCTTCCGGAAGGGAACCGAGAATGCAAGAAGCATTTCCTCTTTGAATGGCAAAAGAAGAAATTAGTAATTGGAAAAAGAAGAAATTAGTATTTGTTCTGTACATATGTGTTTTTATATCTAATAAAGTGTTTAATAATAATAATACCTTACACCTTAGTAATAATAATAATAATAATGCCCTGTTGTTGTAGTGATACAAGTAAGTGACTGTGACCTAGGGTTTCCCCATCCAAGACAGTACACAATCCAATACGTAAAAGCTATTTTAACCCTTAGGAAACTGCAAGCTAGCCTGGCTTGTAAGGGTTGGCTAGTCAGGTGTCTGTTTATAGTCCTCTAGCGAGACACTAGTCTTTCTCCTCTTTAACATTACTACTACTACTACTACTTGGGTTACAATCTTACGATTGGTTGGCCGCAACATTTATGAGTCTTTTCCACATTTCTCGGTTTTGAGCAATTGTCTTTAATTCGTTATAGCTCTTGCATTTCATGTCGGTGATAATGTCATCTATGTACTCTTTCCTTGGTCTTCCTCTAGTTGATTTTCCTTCTATCATTCCTTCCATCACTGTCAGCAGCATGCCTTCATGACGTAGATTATGCCCTATCCATTTATTCCTTCTCTTAGTTATTACATTCATTATCTGTCTCTTTTCATTTATTTATTTATTTATTCTTTCTAGAACTTTAACATTATTATTATTCAACAATTTATTAGATATAAATGGACACATGTAATAATTATTCTTCAGCAACAGGGTGTCGTCCACATTGTCCAGGAGCACCACGAGGGCCAGGTGGCCATATTCCGAGCAGGCCAGCTCTTGGACGTGGCCCTTCAGCTCCTTCACTATCTGCTTCTTTAACTGGAAAAAAAAATTAGTATTTGTACTATGTACTGTACATATGTGTTTTTATATCTAATAAAGTGTTTAATAATAATAATAATACCTTCATCATCGTGAACGATGGTAGCCAGACAGTGGAGGAATGACTCAGCACTTCTATCACTGTCTTTACAAGGAGGCTAATAATTGACAAGGGCCCCCAGAACCAAGCCAATACTGGTCTACTCCCTGTTTATAGTCCCCCAGCCAGACTACTGGTCTACTCCCTGTTTATAGTCAGACTCCCCAGCCAGACTATAATAATATCTTACACCTTAGTAATAATAATAATAATACCCTGTTGTTGTAGTGGTACGAGTAAGTGACTGTGACCTAGGATTTCCCCATCCAAGACAGTACACAATCCAATAGGTATAAGCTATTATAGCCCTTGGGAAACTGCAAGCTAGCCTGGCTTTTAAGGGTTGGCTAGCCAGGTCTCTGTTTATAGTCCTCTAGCGAGACACTAGTCTTCTCCCTGTTTAACGTTATTATTATTCAACAATTTATTAGATATAAATGGACATATGTAATAATTATTTTAACAATGAAAAAAATGGAAACAACATATACAATAAAAATGAAAAAGAATAGAAAAATATATACAAACATATGTCCTAACTAATGGGCGGGGTTATTACATATGGCAATCTCTTCCACCCAACGTTCTGCAAGCAGACAAGTACAACCCAAGTTACCTTGTTGGTAGCGTTCCAGATGATGTGCATAGCCACAGAGGCACCGGGTTTGCTGTGCACAAACTGGAGAATGGGTAGCGGAGCTAACATCTCGAGGACTTCAGTCAAGTCGGGACTATCAGATGAATGAGAGATGAAATCCAGGAGAACTGCATGCAATAGTGCTGAGCTAGTGACATGTTCCCTGAGGGAGAAAAAAAGAGATGATTAGCTCAATCTGGGAAACTATTTGTAAATAATACATTTTTGAAAGTTATTATTATTTAAACCGACCTCAGTAGCTTGATCGATGGGGCGGCGGACTTGTAACCTGGAGGTCGGTAGTTCAAGTCCCGGTTTCAGCGAAGATTTAGTAAAGAGATTTTGAATAGTTTTGACATTACGAAAGTGATTAGCACAAATATTATAACTTTATTATTATTTAATCAGTTTATGAAATGGGACTACATTTGCACCTGGATATAGTAGAAATTTTTTTATACATGTTCATTGGGGTTCTAGAATTTTACCTATAGTTTTTGGGCCAAATTAGGCCACTCGGGGCCAAATGGGGGCCGTTTGGGTGAAAATTGAAAACGAATTTTCTATTTTTATTGAAACAAGCAGGCTCTTGAAATTTTGTAGAGTTGTTGAGAAAATACATTTGACATCACAGAACCACTAGTAAATCAGAGCTGTCAAGAAACTCTAACTCACTTCTGTAGAGACTTGAGAATGGTTTTCTTGGTGACACTGAGAATTGCTCCTTTCATTTCGGGTGACTGCTCGAATATATCTCCCAAGCAGTTGATCTTCACATCCCCGGTGCTTTGATACAGACCCCCGTAGAGTTCCTGTCGCATGGCTAACTTCTGAGCTGCGGAGGCTACTTGATCATGAGCGTAGGTGAGAACAGGAGCTGCAGTCTGAAATGATGGAAACCACAATTCATTTGAAATTAGAAATTACATTTCAATTGTGTAGTTTGTGATTAGTGCTAATTACAGTTATAATTGGGACATTAGACTGAGAATACCAAATATAATCTTTACATAAAAAAACTGTAGATTATGTATTAAATAAATCCATGGTGGTGTTCTAATTCTAGTGTCTTGACGGAAAAGATAGCCAATGACATTAGCAAAACACTTCAATATCATCTGATTTTGAGATATGAATTTTTCCATGAGATTTCAGGTTACATTTATTGATTTTGAATGTTTTGCACAAGTAATAATACTTAATATTCTAATAGTATTGCAATTTATTCTCTTTTTTTCTTCATTCACAACAAAATGCCAAGACCATTTGTCAGAAATAAAATAAAAATGAGTAAAGTATTAAGTTTATTTTAATTATAAAAATCTCTTAAATGGATTCTAATAAATAAATAAAGCTACATTTTCCCTTGTTATCTTACCGTGTGACTCAACAGGTCCACAACATGTGGTACCAGAGCTTTGATGACATCATTCTTGGTCGTCTCATCACTTGACTTCAACATGTGTTTCACCAAGGCATTGGAATACTTGCACTTGATCATTTGAACTGTGAGCGGTAACAATTCAGCAGTGATTTCCTTCTTCATTGGAGCCGGGGATAGCTTGAGTAGCCACTGGATGATACGGGACATGTCGTGAGAGAAGACAATCTGGAGAGGTGATGAGTAATGAATTAGGTTTGGTTGTAGAGAAAGCCAAGCTTTTATTATTTATTTTTATTTATTTAATGTTTCTATGGAAACTACCGATTTTTACAAAGTCCCTACATAAAAAAAAAAAAATCAATTGAACAATAATTGTTGATGATATTTATTTTCAAAACAATTTTTGTTTTGAAAATAAAGTTTCCTTACAATAATTAATAAAATTTCTTTTCTTTTAATGATAAGATTTTTAGTGTATAGATTTTTTGTAAATTGTGCTCAATGTTTTACGAACTGATTTATCTCTATGCTGAAATACAAGGAAACAGCTAGTTGACATATTTACCTTCTCCATTTTATCCTTCAACATTTTGTGCAACCTCACAAGAAGCTGACTTTTCTTTTCCTCTACACAGTCAGCCCGTCTCACTTGTTCCCAAATCTTTTTTGACTCAACCATCACATCGTAATTAGAATTTCCTGACATTTTTCTCTTCTTCTGCAAGTCTTTCTTCTTTTTCTTAAACTCATTCCAGTTAGGTTTCTTGGGTTCTTCTGTTGAAACAAAATGAGTTTGCATAAAGAGATCAAATTATGGAATATTTTAGCTTTAATCAAACATAATATTCTTTTTTTCATAATTAACTTCATTTAGTTAGAGCACTTGTAACCTGAAGGTTTGTGGTTTCAATCCCAAGTATGGGTTATTTTAGCAGGGTCAATTCAAATAATTTAACACATATACACTGCTAAGAAAAATTAAAAGAAATACCTAGCTGTGGACAAAGATTGCAGTTTGGCATCACATAAGTTGTACTTGGATCCCACTAACCTACTTTTTAAATGTTTAAAAAATTGTCTATTGTCTCTGTACATTTGAAAAATATATATATTATATTACATGATAACATTACCTTTTTATTTAGTTAATTCCTGGAAAAATATCTTCCTAAATACCTAATTTGATGGGGCACAGATTTGCATTAGATCAAGTCTCTACAGAATATGAATGAATATTGTAAACATCTTCATATTACATTTTTCCCAATACTGTCTCTCAATTAAAACTTAATTACACCCCAAAAATTTACAGTATAAAAAATTAACTCTTAAAGAAATTAAATCAAGACATAATAATTCATACCTGGGTAAAATACTTACCAGCTTTCTTGAATTTCCCAGCCTTTTTTCCACCACTTTTTTCAAATCTGAACTTTTTAGATTTACTAGGTCCTGTATCGGTCAAACTTTGAGTGATATCTAATTCAGGAACTTCTTTTTTGATGACAGTTTTCTTTGAATTGAAGTCACCAATTTTAACTTTTTTGTTTTCCAAGTCACCATTTTTGACACCTGCTTTCTTTGATTTTAAGTCACCATTTTTGACCACTTTTGGTTTGTTTTTCTTTATCTGACCTGGGACATTCTCTGACTTAATTTTCTTTACTGATGTCTCCTGTGGTGTTTCAGTTTTTCTTTTCATTGTGACTGCAAAAAAAAAAAAAAAAAAAAAACAAATCAGAATATATGTCATCTCCTGAAAATATACCTCACCTTGTACAAAAATTGCAGTACAAAGCTTGCCGTCTAACCTAGACATAATATATAACCAAAATATTTTACTCAGGGGAAAATCAGCTTAATCTATACTTATAAAAGAGAGTTTCACTCACTGACTGACTGATTCATCACTGTTTCTCCAAACTGGTAAGTCCTAGGAACTTGAAATTTGGTAGGTAGCTTTGTCTTATAGTTGAGATGTGCAATAAGACCCACTACTACACCTGCCATTAGTGAAAAAGGATTTTATGCTTTGTGGGCCATGCCTCAGCCCGCAAAGCAGGCAACAGCCCACTAGTTAACTATAACCAACTGAGCAGAGGCTTTTACCTGAAAAAATTGCTGTAAATTCACCAAGGTTTCTGGGCTCAGAAAAAAATACGTTGAACTCTTCCGATATACCAAGTGACAAAAAAATAAATAGGTAGATGCAATTTGCAAGTGATCCATTCACACATTGGTTAAGATTCAAACCAACAGATCTTTGCACAACCTGGATTAACACGTAAACCACTCAAACACCAATGAGCAATGCACATTCCTCACCAGTCTATATTTACCAAGAACAGCATGAGTTACCCACATGAACCTCGTTCAGCCTGAGTTGGGCTAGAAATGACAATTTGGTTGGTTATAAAGATTTTACATTGTGGTACAGATTATTAAAAACCTACCTTGAGAAACTTTTTGAATTCCTTTATAATTCTTATTACTCGCTTCAGTAGTGATGAATCAAACAAAGCAGCTTGGTATTTTATCCTTTAATAAAATGGAAAAACTTATAAATTATGATTTTTCACAAAAGTTTTTCAATTTTTTTAAAAAACCAATTTTCTTTTTTATTTCTCACGTGGGTTTGTTTACAAGTTTTGAGATAAAGAATGCAGTGTTGCCACTTTTTTAATAAAGGTGGTGTGAACGAATCTTACTAGAATATAAACAATTTCGGAGCGCGAAAATTCAAATTCGGTAAAAGCTGAAGTGAATAAAATTGATGAAAAATAGTACCTATTTCCTATTTTAGATGTTTTTCCAATTTTCTATTGCTTTTCGTGACAAGAATTACTAATATATTCGGCTATTCCAAATTCCATTCCCAGTAAATCTTGAATTCTTGAGTGTCTCCTTAGTTGCTCTAAAAATTCTCAAGACTAGTCACCAAAAATAATCAATATGCCTCTCCCTGCAGCTCTGGCTGCAAGATTGGCCAAGAGAGGACTGATCACTAAAGACAAACTTGCAGAGGCTAAAGAATCCAACAAGAAAGATGAAGAAGAAGAAGAAGTGTTTGCTGAAAGCTATGATGATACAACAGCATACAACCCTCACACACAATCATACAGTCCAACTCACAGTGATGATGAGATGGAGAATGTTGAAGCTCAAATCACACTCAAATTCAAAGGCCATCCTGGGTGCCCAAATAAATCAAATATCTTTCATGAGTGTGCAAAGTTCTGCAAGATCCGGTGGAAACAAGGGATTAGGGTGCCAAGCAAGGAATATTTGAAGAAGAAAAATAAAATACTTTCAAAGTATCCACTGCCAGATGCCTGGAAGGAAGTTTATGACCCAGGTAAATTATTATTTAAGAGTTCTAGTAACACTCTTTAGTGGAAAGTAATCACCAAGCAAGGTTAATGCTCAAAGAATTTTGACCACTTAACCCTCTAAGATTTTTGATAGTTATGGGTTCTCAATTATGGGTAAAACAAATAAAAAGCTGTACAGCATTAATTTGTTCAAAACGGCTTTGTTTATTTAAGCTTGTTAAATTTATTATTTACAACTTTCTACTTGTACCTAAAGTACTTTATCATACCTTATTACTTTTTCCACAAAGCTATCCTTTATCTAGCTTTTTTTTATTGCTGGATCATACATTACTTGTAAGTTCTTCAGAGGTTCAAAAAACTACCTGCCACCAAGAAAAAAAGAAAAGAACATGCTGAATTGAATTGACTTGAAAGTATAATTTCTTTTAAACAAAGTTTATAGATCCATGTAATATTACTTAATGTAGTCACTGTGGCAGAGCAAGTTAGCGCGCTAGGCATTGCACACATGGTGACCTGGGTTCGATTCCCAGCTGGGGAGGATTTTTTCTGCTCTGTACTTGGATGTTTGGGGTCCACTCATACCTCGTGAGAAAAATGAGTAGCTGCTTTAATGTGAAGCAGTGACCAGTGGCAGAATCTTAGGCAAAAAAATAATACAAGATATTGTAAATTAAAATGGTAAAGTCCTATGATTCTGTGCTACCCACTAAAATTGTGACATAATAACACAAAGAAAAAGCATTATTATTATTATTAATATTACTTAATGACACACTCAAATCACATATTTGTATATTTATGATAATCAACATTTCTTTTACTTCAGGATATGGTAGACACTACTACTGGGACACCGACACAGACAATGTGAGCTGGTTACCTCCTGATCATCCTAAAGCAATCATCACCGAGTCAGCAGCAGTTCTGAAAGAAGAACAACATCTAGTTGCCGGAGACAAAGAATCATCAAGTGATGAATCTGAGGAGGAAGAAGAGGCAGAAGAAGAAAATAAAGCAGAAGAGGAAAAGCCAAAACAGACCAAGCCACAACGTGAGAAACCAGATAAAGAGAGGCCAAATCAAAACAAAAGAAATCAGCGTAAGAGACAACAAAATGACTTGGACCCAATGGACCCAGCAGCTTATTCAGATATACCAAGAGGTGGTTGGTCAGATGGACTACAAGCAGAAACAAAAACTGGTGTGGATTCTACAGTGTCTGGAGCCCTCTTTCAAGCAAGGCCTTATCCAAGTCCTGGGGATATTATGAGAGCCAATGCCAGTAAGAAAAAGAAGGCAGAGCCGGAAAAATCTGGTTCTGCTGAGGACTCACCTTGATTTGGTGAAATTTTATGTTGATGATGAAATGATGAAGAATAAATACTATATTGAACTTCAGTGTTATAGATTAGAACTTGCTATCTTTATTGCTGGTTCAAAAAATTGTCTGTTGCTTGGAGAATTAGAAAGAAAGTAATAGGTGAAAATTTAAATCTAAAACCTTTACTATTAGTTCTCAAATATAGTCTTTACTCCTGGGTGATACATTTCAAATCATGTACATACACAATTTATTTTAGTTTCTTTGGTCCTTGAATGTTAAATAGCTTATGAAAACTGAATAATAGTAAAGAGATTTTTTTTTAATTTGCATTTAACATCACTTTCAACAGCATGGTCATATCACAAAGGGAGACGTTACCCTCCATTTGCAGGAAACTCACAACCTGATACCCACATTAACCTCACCCAGCCTGGATCCATTTTTGAATTTCAACATTTTACTCAGCTTGGCCATTTTTATTTTTTAATGTACCACCTGTTAAAAGAAAGGAAAAAAAAACAAACAATTTATTTAGACATAATAAAACTTTTAACATTCAAATTTAATTAATAAATTAGTCTTACTTTCTTTTACATATACATACAAATACAAAATTTCACAATTCCATTTACATTCTTAAACCTTTTGAAAGAAAAATATCTAGCAAAATGAGAAAAAGATTATGAAAAAAAAAACAACAAATAATATGTATGAAACAAACCAATACAGAACAGACAACGTGCTGATACAATTAACAATGACAAGAGTAGCTAAAAAAACAACCTGGATAAATTTGTTTGGAGGTCTCTAAACAGGGAGTAGACCAACAGTTCAGTTGCTTGGAAAACTATACATATTAGGAGTATCCACCCTAACCTAACCAGTTAATTGAAGGTTCAAACCATGTTTATTAAAAGTCACGAGATATCTCGTTAAAAAGACACAAATTACCTAGTTTTGTACATCAAATCATGTTAAAATCAAAGAAGTCCTCATTTGTTTGGTCAATAATTCTAAAACTAATCCTCTACCCTTTGCAAACTATGTATAAAAGGCTGACTTTGGCAATCAAAATAAATATAATAATATACTACTACTTAATCTAAAAACTACTAAGTGGTAGGTAAGGTACACCCAGAAGAAGGGGAAGTTAGATCACTTTTTTTTACTCTTCAAATTTTGGTTGACCAGAGCTGACTTTTCGGTCTCGTTCAGGCTTTCAATTAAAAAAAAACTGCTTTTAATAAGGTTGAAACAGGACGGGTAGGACAGAGTATTTTGAAGGGGTTTTATACACTTTGCAAGTTGGTAAGGGGTTTTGTGAGAGCACGTAGTCCGTATTTCTTGCGGGTTCTGGTGTAGCGCAGTTTATTTCGCAGACCAAGCTTGTACTGCTATTTGGGTAAATTGAGTGGGGAGAGTATTTTGAAGGGGTTATATGAAAGTTCCAAGCCCATATTGCTGGTTATAGCGTAGCGCAGTTTATCTCGTAGAGTCCTCTTGCGTTGGTAATTGGGTAACTTGAAAAGGTGGGGAGGGCCGAGTACTTTGAAGGAGTTTTATACACTTTGAAGGGGTTTTACGAGAGCTCAAAGCCCGTATTGCTGGTTATAGCGTAGCGCAGTTTATCTCGCAGTGTGCTCTTGCGTTGATAGTTGGGTAACTTGAGGAGGTTAAAACAGGTGGAGGCGGTGGGGAGGCGATGTTGAGGATCTTTCTTGCGAATGGTGAAGAAACCGCGAATGACACTGCCTGGAAACGGATATAGAAAAGAATTTTTTAAACCTAGTTTATTTATGGCCGGGTCTATCAATTACGAAACCTCGCGCTTCGGTCTGGTTACAAAACTGGGATTGGAAACGCTAGTTCCAAAAGGATTCGTCAAATAAACGCTAGTGTGCCGGTATTGACTTCAATATTGAGGTTTTGTCATTTATTGATAGAACCTGCCATTAATTTAAAAAATATCACCAATCAAATAAATAAAAATAGCAAAGCGTTGCTCTCTAAGCCAAGCAACACTTTTCAAAAAAAAAAAAAAAAAAAAAATTAAAAAAAAAAAAACTTTGTAGTATTTGATTTCAAAATTCAATGCGTTTCACAAAATAAATTCAGTGGTCGACCGTAAAAAGTTCAAGGACTCAGCCCAACCCTAAAGAGACATATTTATATTATTAAAAAGAGGTTATTTTCCCTTACAAAGAGGTCATTTGGACTTGAAAATTGTTTTCTTATATCCATGTTATAAAGAGTTTATTTTCCCTTATAAAGAGGTAAATTTGACTAGGAAATTTATCTCTTATATTAAGCATTATAGTAATAATAATAATAATACTCTTTAGTGGAAGGTAACCACCGGGCGAGGTTAATGCTCAAAGCATTTTCTACCACCTAAGCATTGACTTTATTACCTATGGTGTCTCCCGTATCTTCATCATCAGTGACCTCAACACAGCGGATGGAGAAGGGCGGCTCTAGGTGGGCGAAACCTAGCAGGGGCGGCTTGGAACAGCTCGTTACAAACTGGAGGGGGGGAAAGAGAAAAAAAAAACACTTTACTTATTTCTTTCAGGAACAGTTTCCTCTCTTCTTATAATAATAATAATTTTATTTTTATAGTTGGTTTACCTTACGGCGTATACAATTTTCTTAAATCTAGTCTTGAAACTAACTTGATTTATAATATATTTACCTATTCTAAAAACAAATAATAAATGAGGAGAAGATAAGTATTGAAATATAGTAAAAGGTTGACTAGATAGATACATGTATAAAGAAAGACAGAGGAAAATGTTGATTAATAGATTGGGAACATTCACGTATAAGAAAGACAGTGGTAAGATATAGTGAAAAGACTGTATGGTAGCCAGGTCACATTCTTTGCTAAAGTCTTTGTTGAGGATGTCCCACAGCCACAGGATCACCCTCACCCAGCCTGCATTGGGCCGGTGTCTTACCTTCAGGAACAGCTTCCGCTCTTCTTCGCTAAAGTCCTTGTTGAGGATGTCCCACAGCCACAGGATCACCCTCACCCAGCCTGCATTGGGCCGGTGTCTTACCTTCAGGAACAGCCTCCCCTCTTCTTCGCTAAAGTCCTTGTTGAGGATATCTTGGAGCCAGTGTATCAGTTAGTGACTGAAGACTGAAGTATGGTAGACACTCAAACCGACTTCAGTAGCTTGGTCGATAAGGCTGCGGACTTGTAAACTCGGGGTCAGTGGTTCAAGTTCCGGGTTCAGCGAACATTTAAAGTAAAGCTAGTTTGAGTAGTTGTGATATCACAAAAGTCATTAACACAAATATCTTAAAAAGAAAGAAAAAAAGTGTAGACCCTCAACCCAGCTTTGATTGGACCGGAACCTTGTAGCTCACCTTAAGTAACAAATTCCTACTGTAAACCCTTTCTCAGCCTGGATTAGAACAGCAATTCACCTTAAAAAACAATGTCCTACTGACTGTAAAACCTCACCCAGCCTGCATTGGGCCAATGACTCACCTTAAGTAACAAATTCCTACTGTAAACCCTTTCTCAGCCTGGATTAGAACCGTAACTCACCTTAAAGAACAATGTCCTACTAACTGTAAAACCTCACCCAGCCTGCATTGGGCCGGTGGCTTACCTTCAGGAATAGCTTCCGCTCTTCTTCGCTAAAGTCCTTGTTGACGATGTCCCAGAGCCACAGGATCAACCTCACCCAGCCTGCATTGGGCCGGTGGCTTACCTTCAGGAACAGCTTCCGCTCTTCTTCGCTAAAGTCCTTGTTGACGATGTCCCAGAGCCACAGGATCAACCTCACCCAGCCTGCATTGGGCCGGTGGCTTACCTTCAGGAACAGCTTCCGCTCTTCTTCGCTAAAGTCCTTGTTGAGAATGTCCCACAGCCACAGGATCACCTTGTGGCTATCGTGGAAGCCTCCATAGTAGACAGTGTGTCGCCTCAGATCTGTGAGATCCAGTGGGGAGTTGTCGCCCGAAATCAGCCTGCGAGTGGGATTCGAATAATATAGTTGGGATGATCTTAAAATAAAATCATTTTATATCAACATAATAATAATTAATAGTATTTTAAGAAGTCTTAGTAAGTTTATTTATCGAATGACTACTGTAGAATGACTACTGGCTCATCAATCTCAACGTTACATCAAAGCGGCCACCACAGAATGGCCAATACCAACATCCCCTCTTCTTTGTTCTTTCACACAACATCCCTCTTCTTAATGCATGACAAAGTCTCCATACCGGCTAGGTTGTTGTTTCTTTCTTGTTGATCTTCTTATCTCTGGTTCATCCTTTTCTTGAATATCACTTCTTGATTCTTCTTCGGTTTCATTGCTCTCAGTTATACATATGTTTGGTTTGATGAATTTTTCATTTCTTGTGTATACCGCTCCATCTTCATCTTCTACTTGATAGGAACGTTTTCCCTCACAACTAATAACTTTTCCTCTTTCCCATTTTTCATCTTCAATTTTCTTCTTGTACCAAACCTGTTCACCTTCTTGTAGATTTCTTCTCTTCACACAGCTTCTATTGTATACCTTTGCTATTCTGTTTCTATTTTCATTGATTTTTTCTTCACATTCTTTAGAGTTAATCATTTCTTGATATTTATTCCAGTTTGGGATCTGACATCTTAGCCATCGACACATCATTCTTTTGGCAGGGCTCATATTTGTTTTATTTGGAGTATTCCTAAATACGAGCAACATCTTATAAAAATCTTCATTTTCTTCTATACTTTTTTTTATCATCTTTTTTATTATTTTTACAGATGCTTCTGCTTTACCATTACTTTGAGGGTAGTATGGACTTGATGTTATATGTTCAAATTCCCATTCTTTACTGAACATTTTAAATTCACTTCCAGTAAAATTTGTTGCATTATCTGTTATTACTTTTTCTGGTATTCCATATCTGCTAAAATTTCTTTTGCACATAAGAACTGTTGTTTTTGGAGTTAGATCATGAATTTCATCGATTTCAAAAAAATCTGAGTAATGATCGACTGTCACCAAAAATTTTCTTTGTTTTCCTTTGATATTTATTTCAAATACATCCATACTTATTTTTTCAAATGGATATTTTGCTACATCATGAGACATCATTTCTAGTCGTTTCTGATTTTCGCCAAATTTAGCACATGTTTCACATCCTTTCACAGTATCTTCAATTTCTGATAACATATTCGGCCAAAATACTGCTTCTTTTGCCAATTTCTTTGTTGCTTCAATACCAAGATGACCACTGTGTATTTTCTTCAAAAATTCTTGTCGTAGTGATATGGGAATTAAAATTTGATTATTTTTTAACACGACTCCATTTTCTATGACTAAATCCATTCGAAAATTCCAGTAGCATTTTAAGTCTTCACTGACTTGATTCTTGTTTTCGGGCCATCCTCTGAGGATTTGTTCTTTGAGTTTCTTTAACTGACCATCTTTCATAGTTTCTGCAATTATTTTTTCAATTGATTGATCACTTATTTTAACACTTCTGTCATCAGTATAGTATATACCAGTGTTCAATTCATCCAATACATGTACTTGATCAAACATAACAGTATTAATTTCATATATGTCAATTTGTTTTTCTTGGTTGCTCATGCTCTCCGGTGCACGTGACAACGTATCTGCCAAGTACATTGTTTTTCCACTTTTATATTTAACAATAATATTGTATCGCTGTAATGAAAGGATCATGTTTTGTAGTCTCTTTGGAGATTTCAATAATGGCTTCTTAAAAATGCTCACTAAAGGACTGTGATCGGTTTCAATTGTTACATTAGATCTTCCACAGATATACTGATCAAAACGATTACAGGCAAATACGATGGCTAGCATCTCTTTTTCTATTTGTGCATAGTTTCTTTGAGTTTCTGTGAGAGTTTTTGATGCATAGGCCACAGGAACATTGTCTTGAATTAAAGCACATCCCATTGCAAATGATGATGAATCGGTCTGAATGGTAACTGGTTTTATAGGGTCATAATATTTTAACAATGTTGCATTAGCAATATTCTTTTTAATATTTTTGAAACATTCTTCTTGTTCATTTTTCCATACAAACATTTCATCTTGATGTGTTATTTTTCTCAAGGTTTCACTGATATCTGATAGATTCTTAATGTATCTCGATAGGTATGTCACCATTCCTAGAAATCGGAATAAATCTTCTTTGCATGTTGGTTTGGGCATATTCAGTATGGCGGATACTTTTGATTCATCTGGTTTCACTCCATTTTCAGTTAGTATGTGACCGTAAAATTTTATTTCATTTTTACATAGTTTTGTTTTTTCTTTATTTAATTTGACATTTGCTTTGTCTAATTTTACGAACAAATTTTCCAAATTTTTATCATGATCTTTTTGTGCTTCTTGATGTGTATTACCATATCCAACAATAAGTATATCATCTGCTAATACATGAATACCTCGCAATCCATTAGTTATCTCCAACATCTTCTTTTGAAATATTTCCATTGCAGTTGATATTCCGAATGGTAGTCGAAGATATCTATATTTGGCAAATGGAGTCCAAAAAGCTGTCATTTTGCTGCTTTTTTCAGATAATTGTATCATCCAAAATCCTTTTTTAGCATCCATTGTTGAAAATACTTTTGCATTGTTCAGCTCTGGAAGAATTTCATCAAGTGTAGGTAACTGTTGCTTTGTATCTTTCAATGCTGTGTTCAAATTACTAGGATCCAGACAAATTCTCAATTTTCCATTTTTCTTTACCATTGTGAGGTTACTTATCCAGTCTGTATAACCTTCTTCCTCAATTATTATTCCTTGTTGAACCATATCATCTAGTTCTTTTCTCAATTCATCTTTTAGTGCTACTGGTATTCTTCTAGGAGCTTGCCTCACAGGGACCACTTCATTAGTCAATTCCAAATCGACTTCTCCTTTTATCTTCCCCAAACCTTCAAAGACATGACTGTATTTCTTCATAATATTTGCTGTGGACATAGGAATATTACTATCAAGTGGTTTTGATTCTTGTTCTTTTACTTTATTACAGTAACTAATGAGTTTTAATTCATCACAAGCTTGAGCAGATAACAGAGGACAGTGTTCATATTCAACAACTATGAAATCGAGGCAAAATATTTTATTTAGTCTGCGTATTTTCAAGGCATAAATACCTCTAGGTTTTATCTGGGTACCTCCAAAAGCTCTCAATATTGTGTAACAAGGTTTTAATAACACTTTGGTTTTGTTTATAATTTTTAACAGATTCTTTTCACCGATTATGTTACAGGAGGCTCCAGTGTCAAGCTGACATTTGACATCACATACCTGACTTTGATCATTGACCACTTGCAGTGTTGTAAAAACACCATTCTTGCTTGTGTTTTCAATTTTCAGAATTTCATCTTGGTCACTTTTTTTGCCATTTTCATAATATTCAATTTGTTTTACACTGAGTTTCTTTCTACATACACTCGCAAAATGTCCAGTTTTGTGACAGTAATTACATTCTTTTTCTTTAGCAGGACACATCTTCAAGTCTGAATGCCAATTATTTCCACAAAAATTGCACTTTTTATTTTCTTGTTTGACATACTTTTTATTATTCTTTGTGTAAACTTTGTTGATGTTATTTGTCACATCTTGCATGCAGCTGATTTGTTGTTTCATTTCTTCACTTCCAATGCACATTTGCATTGCATCATTTAAGTTCATATTTTTCTTGAGCCACAATTTTTCTCGCATGTTTATGTCTTTGATTGAACAAGTTATTTTATCTAAAAGAAGTTCTTCTTCCATTTGCTTGTATTCACATAACTTCACCTTTGATTTTAGTTTCATGAAGTATTCTCTGTAATTTTCATTGTCTTCTTGTTTAATACAATTGAATATATATCTTTCGTATCTGACATTCACCTCTTGACAAAGTTTTTGTTCCAAACTTTTTATAATGTTCTCAACCGTTTGTTTTTCTGGGTCTTCAATAAGTTTATAAATCATCTTGCTGGCTTCATCACCAATAATTGTCATCATCACTGATACCTGAACATTCATTTCTTCTTTGTTTAATCCACTTGATACCGCATAATTGTTAAACATTCTTTGAAAATGGTGAATATTTTCTTTCATGTTACCCTCCAGACTCAACACACTCGGGACCGGCACGTTCCGTACGCTCGTCACTCTCAGTTTGCTGTCTCTGTCTGGTTGGTTTTCTTCCACCAAATTTTGTTTCAAAGTCTTCATTTGTTGTTCAACTAATGTCTTCACCATCTCCTTCACTTTCTCATCGAGTTTATCCATGATCACAAGTAATCGAAAAACAAAATAATGCTATCACAAAATTTTCAATGGAAATTCACTAATTTCAGAAAAATTTTCAAACACCATGACACCATATTTTAAGAAGTCTTAGTAAGTTTATTTATCGAATGACTACTGTAGAATGACTACTGGCTCATCAATCTCAACGTTACATCAAAGCGGCCACCACAGAATGGCCAATACCAACAAATAGTTCTATGTTATGTACTTATTATGTGTTGCTTTGTTAAGCCCGAAATTAGCCTGCGAGTGGGATTCAAATAATATAGTTTGGATGACCTTAAAATAAAATCATTTTATTTTAACATAACAATAATAATAATTAATAGTTATATTTATATACTTAAAATTATGTGTTGCTTTGTTAAGCCCACATATGTATTAACTTACCTTTATTCAATAAATAAAGTGATCTTCTTGATATGATAATAAAAATACTAATAATAATACTCTTTAGTGGAAGGTAACAGGCGAGGTTACTGCTCAAATCATTTTCTACCACCTAACCCTCAGAGTCTTTTTTTTAAATTATTTATTTTTTTAATGCTACTATCTACACCTCACATAGAAATTAAAGTCTTATTATTACGTGGTCACAAACTCAAACAAAACACAAATATGATAACAATTTGTTCAATTGTTATCATATTCATCAAGTACCAACAATAATAAATGAACTACCAGAAGAACTACGAGATATAGATAATAAGACAAAAATGAAAAGAGAAATACAAAATTATTACCTGGCAAACAACAATGAGATTTAAATATCAGTTGAGTAATACCAACAACAAACAAAAATAAATAAGAGATAAAAAAAAGAAAAAAATGTCCCTAAAAGAACAACAGTAAGTAGGTACTTACAGGGATTTTCATCACTAAAAGAAGAAAAAAAAATATTACCTCTGTAGCTCAGGCGTGGAGAAGAGAGACAGCCAGTCTGGGTTGATGATGGACTTGAAGCCCTTGATGAAGGCGGTGGTCTGGTGCTTGATCTGGGTGTGCATGCGGAAGTGTGCCATCAGGTGGATGTAGTTGATTCTGGGAAGTGGAGATAGTATGATGTAAGTAGCAGTTAAAAAAAAACTTGATCAAGTTTTGTTTTCTTAATTTTAATATCTATGTATGTATATATTCTATGTCATTATTTTGTAAATAAAACTTGATCCAACTTGTTAATAATAATAATAATAAAAAACTTTTGAAGTATCATGTTGTTGTTGTTGTAGCCAGCTTCGCTAAAGCTGGAGGGGTGAGTGATGGTCTCCAGCCAACTTTATTTCAAAGTTGGCTCGTCCTGAACCACATAATTCTATGTGCGATCAACCATCATGAGGACTTGGACTTTTCTTTATAAGCCATTAAACCCCTAGGAAACTGCAAGCTAGCCTGGCTTGTAAAGGTTGGCTAGTCTGTTATCTGTTTATAGTCCTCTAGCGGGACACTGGTCTTCTCCCTGTTTAACGTCCCTCAACCAGACTACTTGAAGTATCATATTAGATACTAGTGGTTCTGTGAACTGTAAACCTCACAGATTCAGCTTTCGCATTATAAACGTTCAATCAAGCATGAGGACATCGAGACCTTTCATTCAATACCCCACTCAATAGGTTTTAATTAAAAAATATCAAACGGCCCTTTTTTAAAACCCTTTTTCGATTTTTTACCACAGTGCGGCCCCCCTAGCTTTCACTATCACAAAACTTCACAAATGATTTCCAATATATTTTCTTAACGAATCTACAAAATTTCAAGAGCGTTGCTTTCTTCAATAAAAATAGAAAAATTGTTTTCAATTTTCACCAAAACAGTCTCCATTTGGCCCCGAGTGGCCTAATACGGCTCAAAAACTATAGGTAAAATTCTAGGACCCCAATATATATGTATACAAAATTTCATCAATTTTGAAGAATCCGGTCGGAAGTTATCGAGGACCAGATAGACAGACACACAGTCAGAAAAACAAAAGCCAAATCGTCCAGTATGCAAGTTAACGGAACCTCACAAGGTCGCTTCGCTCCCTCAATGTGTTCGGTTAAATATATGGTCATACGCTCAAATAAATGAGGAAAATTTCATGAAGTGGGTGGAATTCGAACCAACGGACCCCTAGGCTACCTGGATTACCAGACTAGCGCGTTAACCACTTGACAACCAGTGCACCTGTTGTGTAATAGCAAACTGTGTACATTAGAAATTTTTCACTTTGGTAGTCAAACACTTGACTACCAAAGTGAACTGACTCACTGATCCATCCGACTCACTGACCCATCCGACTCACTGATCCATCCGACTCCCTGATTCATCCGACTCACTGATCCATCCGACTCACTTGTTCACATTGGTCACAGTCAACACCTTGCCTCCGGGCGTGAGCTCATGCGTCACCAGCCGCCCCATGACGTCATCGTTCACCGAGAAGGTCAGATCCAGATCCGTGACGTCACCCGGATAGTGCTTGATGTAGGTGAGCGAGCGGTAGAGATCCGGATCCAGGGAGGGTAGCTCATCCATGGACGAGTACAGGGTGTGCGAGGTGCAGCCCAGAACTTGGCTGAGGAAGAACGAGGCGAAGGGGACGTCTACCACGATACCCTGTAGGAAGAGAATCATATCAAGGGGTGGCATCATCGTGAACGATGGTAGCTAGACAGTGGAGGAATGACCCAGCACTTCTACCACTGTCTTTACAAGGAGGCTAATAATTGACAAGGGACCCCAGAACCAAGCCAATGCTGGTCTACTCCCTGTTTATAGTCCCCCAGTCCCCCAGCCAGGAAGAGAATGCCAAAGGCATTATCACCACCCTTGATCAGACTTTGTTTTTTACCTTTAATTAATTATACCCTTTCACTGTACCTGTATATAAAATTTGTAAATAAAGTTTAATCAAAATTGTTGAATAATAATCTATTATGATAGATAGATAGTTCTATTTGTACTTGTAAACATCAAAATGCATCGTACAAAGGTATTTCCTTTCTTTTTTAATAGGTAGATATTTTTGAATAGATATCATTTGGTAGATACTGGGTGACATATCTGAAGAAATTCAATAATAACTAATATGAATAACCTATTATTATGAATAACCAATTATTATGAATAACCTATTGTGTCACGGAGTCACGGGTAGTCAAGTGGTTAACGCGCTAGTCTGGTAATCCAGGTAGCGTAGGGATCCGTTGGTTCAAGTCCCACCCGTAGCATGAATTTTTCCTCATTTGATTGAGACCACATAATAATACAACTCAGAGGGTTAGGTGGTAGAAAAAGCTTTGAGCATTAATCTAGCCTGGTGGTTATCTTTCACAAAATAAAATATAATGTATTTTATTCTGCATTTCATGAAACATTAAACACACTAAAGAGTATTATTATTATTTCGATTTATTTCTCATATTACATTTTTTTTCTATGGGCTATTATTTTTTAATGGACTATAAACAGGGAGTAGACCAGTAGTCTGGCTGGGGGACTATAAACAGGGAGTAGACCAGTAGTCTGACTGGGGGACTATAAACAGGCAGTAGACCAGCATTGGCTTGGTTCTGGGGGCCCTTGTCAATTATTAGCCTCCTTGTAAAGACAGTGGTAGAAGTGCTGAGTCATTCCTCTACTGTCTGGCTACCATCGTTCACGATGACGCCACCCTATGATATGATATATGATATATTATTATTATTACTATTGGACAATCATTAAGCGTTATAAATAAATGAAAGTTGATTAATAATTAACTACCTCATACACAGCCTTGCCTAGCATTCTTCCCACGAACTCAAACAGCTGCAGGTGGCTCTCATGCAGGTAGGAGGTGGGGGAAGGGTACAGCCGCTCCTCTGAGGTCACTTTGAATAGATTCAGCCCTGGTGGAAAAATATAGGTCCTATTATTATGGCATAAATAACCAAGATATATTTATTCATATCTGTATAGCACAACCAACATCAAAAATAAACAATATTTTTTTAATTGTTATTATTATTAAATTCTTTATTAATAGGACATATGTACAAACAAATTTCCGGCCCTACCCAGGCTGGGTGAGGTTAATGTGGGTAGCTGGTACGATTCCCAGCGAATGAAAGGTAAAACACCCGTCCTAATCCAGGACATTAAATCAAAATAGAATCGTTGGCGTTAGGAAGGGCATCCAGCCGTAAAAAATGTGCCAAAACCAACCAACCTCAACCATGAGGTTGTACAACGTCGACGCAGGGTCGACATTAAGCGAGATAAGACAGAGTGAAAGATGAAGAAGAAGATGTACAAACAAATAAAGTTAAAATTTAAACACAAAATTGACAAAAAAAAAAAAAAAAAAAAACAAAATTGATAAATTATACACAGATGTCCTAACTAAAGGGCGGGGTTATTGCCTATGGCAATCTCTTCCAGCCAACCCTTATAAGGGCGAATTAATTTTTTCGATATACCTCTGATTTTGCGGTCCTGATTTTGCGTATTGCTTTAAATTTGTAATTTTATTTGCATAAATATACAGTTACATACATGAGAGAATTTCCAATATTTAAGGAAAAGGTTTGAACACACCTGGATAGAACACACACGATTAAAAAAAAATTGGGACTTAGGAAAATAGATTATTATCTTTTTTCTTGACACCCAGTTTATTTTTTTGTGTCAATTTCTTGTGATATTTTTTAATATAAGGAAAAGGTTCATACACACACCTGGGTAGAACACAAACTTGAAGGTTTCTACTAGAAACTCTATGAAAACCCCATCCTGATCTATTTTCCTAACATTCATTTAGTTTTTATTTTTCTTTTATCATGTACTAGCCGTTTGCCCGTGCTTTGCAACGGGACTAAATTTCAAATTTACTAAGGCATGGCCGCACTGCTGGACAGCAATGCCTTTTTGAACTTTTTATAATTTTTCTGGACAAAGCGATAATGGTTTTGGGGGGGTCAATTCTGAGACATTTTTCGCTATCTCTTACCGTTTTGGCTAAACAACTCCGGACAAACAAACAAACAAACAAACAAACATAGGTAGGTAGGTAGGTAGGTAGGTAGTCCTTTTTTCTGTTTTATATATAGAGATTTTTTTCCAATCTTTAAGGAAAAGGTTCATACACACATCTGGATCGAACACACGCTAGTTGGAAAACATAAACTGGGTCTTAGGAAAATGTAAATCTATTTTCTTGAAACCCATTTTTTTTTTTTTTTTTTTTGAGAATTTTTTTCAATATATATTTAAGGAAAACGTTCAAACACACCTGGATAGAAAACACACTTGATAGTTTTTTTAAAAACTATCATAGGGTCTTAGGAAAATAGATTATAAATTGAAAAAATGTCACAAAAAAGTTAAAGCAAAAAAAAAAAATATATTGATTATAAATCTATTTTATTTTTATTTTTGCAGAAAATAGATTATAAATCTATTTTATTTTTATTTTTGGAGAAAATAGATTATAAATCTATTTTCTTTTTATTTTTGCTGTAACTTTTTTGTGACATTTTTTCAAATATTCAAGGTTCGTACACACCTGGATCGAACACACACTTGATGGTTTCTTCCAGGAACTCCTTGAACACCCCGTCCTGATCTATTCCCGCCTCGTCCAGACCTTGCGAGTTGATGAAGCGCACGCGCACGATGCCTTTGAGTGAGTGTGGAGGTATCTTGGCCAGCTGACGGTAGCCGTCTTCTAGAAGACGCTTCCTGAAAAAAAAAGAAAAAAAAAAAAAAAAAAAAAAACAATTACATAAATATTTAAAGGAATATTTAAGTATGCAAATTTTTAAATATCACATCCTTTTTTTTTGTTTCAAAAGAATACCTTGAAATTTTTAGGAATTTTTCACAGTCATGATTTACTCAAACTGGTTTTACTAAATAAAAAAAAATTATATGAGAACTCGAACCCTGGTTTGCCAGCCTTCGCGGCGTAACAATAAATTGTGACTACTGCCCGTAGTCCAGATATCTTGAGTTCTATTCCTGGTTGGGGCAGACTTTTCGAAGAAAATTCTGTTTCCTCCGAACACGTTTGGTTGGGTGGAAGAGATTGCCATAGGCAATAACCCCGCCCTTTAGTTAGGTCATATATTTTAATATATTTTCTATTCTTTTTCATTTTTATTGTATATATTGTTTCCATTTTTTTTTATTTTTATTTTTTTTATTGTTAAAATAATTATTTTTATGTACATAATGTGCATTTATATCTAATAAACGTTGTATAATAATAATATCACGTGAGTCTGGCATTTCTGGTCCTAACCAGGCTGGGTGAGCTTAATGTGGGTAACTGGTACGATTCCCGGCGAATGGAGGGTATATCCTCAGTCCTGACTTCAAATCAGGACGTTAAAACTCACCTATGTATCACAACCAGCGTGGAATGACCAGCGGCGCACGCAGACTCGGTCAGGCCCAGAACTGACTTCTCATCTATGTATATAGCTCACCAAAGTATATAGCTCACCTATGTATAGTATATAGCTCACCTATGTATATAGCTCACCTACGTATAAGTATATAGCTCACCTATGTATCACAACCAGCGTGGAATGACCAGCGGCACAGGCAGACTCCGTCAGCCCCAGAACTGACTTCTCATTGGCCACATACTTGCGGAACAGGCGAACCCGCTCCTCGTGGGACACAATGTGGGGCATCTGCAACACACGTGACACTTATTATTATTATAGTATGGTTTATTAGGAGGACAGAGAACAATGTTAATAGTATAAAATTAAGAAAAAACAAACAAATGAAAAAATAAATAAGTAAAAAGAAATAACACTAATGTCCTACCTAAATAATACTTATCAACAGGAGAGAAAAAAATACTACTTAGGTCTCTTTATATTTTACTCACAAACAATTATTAGTACAATGAAAAACTTTCCAAATGAGTAGCTAACTTTCTGAGGAGGCAACAACTAGCTTTCTGAAGGGGCAACAACTAGCTTTCAGAAGGGGCAACAACTACCTTCTGGAGGACACACTTTATTTTATATAACTTAGAATCCGCTCCTCATGAGACACAATGTGGAGCATCTGCAACACACGTGACTCTTATCAGCTTGAGAGAAGAAAACACTTTATTTTATATAACTTAGAACCCGCTCCTCGTGAGACACAATGTGGGGCATCTGCAACACACGTGACTCTTATCAGCTTGAGAGAAGAAAACACTTTATTTTATATAACTTAGAACCCGCTCCTCATGAGACACAATGTGGAGCATCTGCAACACACGTGACTCTTATCAGCTTGAGAGAAGAAAACACTTTATTTTATATAACTTAGAACCCGCTCCTCGTGAGACACAATGTGGGGCATCTGCAACACACGTGACTCTTATCAGCTTGAGAGAAGAAAACACTTTATTTTATATAACTTAGAACCCGCTCCTCGTGAGACACAATGTGAGGCATCTGCAACACAGTCAGTAAGTAAGTAAGATTGTTTTTATGTTATAAACATTTGTTGTATAATAAACATCTATAAAAATTGTTGAAAAAAAAAGAAAGAAAGAAAAAAGATTGTTTTACTGTGCATTTGATACATAAAGTATGTTCACAACGTCATGACAAAAAAATAGAACAGTATTTATAAAATGTAAAAAATATAGGTTTAAAAAATTAAAAAGATATATAAAAAATCTTATCACAGGTGACACTTATCAACTTGAGAGAAGAAAAATACTACTTAGGTCTCTTTATATTTTACTCACAAACAATTAGTACAATGAAAATTTTTCCAAAGGAGTAACTAACTTTCTGAAGGGGCAACAACTTACTTTCTGAAGGGGCAACAACTAGCTTTCTGAAGGGGCAACAACTAGCTTTCTGAAGGGGCAACAACTAGCTTTCTGAAGGGGCAACAACTACCTTCTGGAGGAGCAGCATGTATGGTTTCTTGCCTCTGTCCAGGTCGGCTAGGAAGCTATCCGGGGCAACAACTTTTTGAAGGGGCAACAACTTTCTGAAGGCGCAACTAACTTTCTGAAGGCGCCACTTACTTTCTGAAAGAGCAGCACGTTCGATTTCTTGCCTCTCTCCAGGTCGGCTAGGAAGCTATCCGGGGCAACAACTTTTTGAAGGGGCAACAACTTTCTGAAGAGGCAACAACTAACTTTCTGAAGGAGCGACATACTTTCTAAAACTTTCTGAAGGAGCAGCACGTTCGATTTCTTGCCCCTCTCCAGGTCGGCTAGGAAACTATCCGGGGCAACAACTAACTTTCTGAAGGGGCAACAACTTACTTTCTGAAGGCGCCACTTACTTTCTCAAGGCGCAACTAATTTTCTGAAGGGACAACTTACTTTCTGAAGAAGCAGCACTTTCCGTTTCTTGCACCTCTCCAGGTCGGCTAGGAAAATATCCGGGGCAACAACTAACTTTCTGAAGGCGCAACTTACTTTCTGAAGGAGCAGCACGTTCGGTTTCTTGCCCCTCTCCAGGTCGGCTCGGAAACTATCCGGGACAACAACGAACTTCCTGAAGGTGCAACTAACTTTCTGAAGGGGCAACAACCAGCTTTCTAAAAGGGCAACTTACTTTCTGAAGGGGCAACAACTAACTCTCTGAAGGCGCAACTTACTTTCTGAAGGGGCAATCAGCTTTCTAAAGGGCAACTTACTTTCTGAAAAGACAACTACTTTCTGAAGGGGAAAAAATAACTTTCTGAAAAGGCAACTCACTTTCTGAAGGCGCCACTAACTTTCTGAAGGCGCAACAACTTACTTTCTGAAGGAGCAGCACGTTCGGTTTCTTGCCCCTCTCCAGGTCGGCTAGGAAGCTATTGGACTTGGCGTCGCGGATGATCCAGTGGGTGCCGTTGGGAGCCTGAGTGAAGCGGCGCCTTGAGTCTCTCCTGTAGAGAACCATGAGGAGGCTGTGAGTGGCGTTGAACAGGTGGGCCACCTGACCCGTCATCTTCTGATCTGAGGAGAAAGTTGCCGGTCGAGAATATAAGATAAGATTTATTTATTGATGTACATCAAATTTACAAATTTGTTTACACAAGTCAAATACAGATACAGAAATGGGGTAGAGGAAGAAAAAGAAGACATAATAGAATTTAAGAAGTAACAAACTAAGTAAATTGTGAGTTAGACCATATCACTCAAACTGCAACTCAAAAATTCTTCTAAGGAATAAAAAGCCTGCTTTTTAAGAAAATTAGTGATACATGTTTTAAATAACTTTGGTGGCAAGTCCCTGATATGCGGGGGCAATTTGTTGAACAATATAATAGCATGATAATTGGGACCATTTCGAGCTGCATTAACACGATGATTATTAATGACTAAGTTATTTCTATGCCTCGTATTATGAGAGTGGACATTTTCAAATGAAGTATATTGGTCCCTATGCTTCTTTAAATGGGTTAGACACTGAATAATGAACATGCATGGGAGTGTTAAAATTTCCATTCTTATAAAAGTTGGTTTGGCATGTTCATTATATGGCAGTCTACCCAGAATACGGATTGCTTTTTTCTGTAGAATGAATAATTTTTGGCTGTAAGTGGTATGGCCCCAGAGAAGCAATCCGTATGATAGTAAGGAATGAAATAAACCATAATATGCATTTTTCAATACAGTGGGAGAAACTTGATTTTTTAATTGGTGAAGTAAAAACAACCGACTATTTAACTTACCCGCGACATGATCAATGTGGGCATGCCACTTTAGCGTGGGGATCAATAAAAAATCCTAAAAGTTTTACACTAGGAGGGTTTAAAGGGAAGTTTATTCGACGTAAACTAAAAACAATTTCCTGTGTCTTTGTGCGATTTAAATGCAACCTATTACTATTAAACCAGTCCTGTGCCCGCTGTAGAGTTTCCCTACTTTTGGCCAGTAATGAGTTCTCATTTGTACTTTGTACGAAAAGGGTGGAGTCATCAGCAAAAATCATTTCATTAGCCGACTGGGGCAGGTTAACAGGAAGATCATTGATGTACAACAAGAAGAGGAGGGGCCCCAAGATGGAACCGGTCGGCACGCCCGTGGATACTATTTTTATGTTTGAGACAGTGTTCCCTAACTGTACTTGTTGACACCTTCTCTCCAAATAAGATGCCATTAGATTAATACTGAGATTATTAAATTTATAATGCTTGAGCTTTTCTAATAAGATCGAATGGTTTAAACATTCAAAAGCACGTGAAAGATCACATAGGGTTGCATGTAAATATAACTTTTCATCGTATGTTTGCGATATAAATTTATTAAAAAAGTCAATGGCATCAGTTGTTGAAAGAGATTTTCTGAAACCAAACTGATTAGGAGAGAAGAGTTTAAAATAGTTAAAGTAAGAACAAATTTGGTCGGACAGAAATTTTTCAAATATTTTGCTGATGACTGGTAGGATAGAAATAGGCCTATAATTTGAGGGGTCATTTATATCACCTCTTTTATAAATCGGATGAATGAGACCGATTTTAAGACAATCAGGGAATGTACCCTCAGCGAGACACAAGTTGATTAATTTCATAAGTGCAGTTATAATTATATCTTGAATGTTTGAGATTAAATCCAAATTTAACCCGTATTTGTCCCTACCCTTTTTTTTAGTTAGAGAAGAAATGATATTGTACAGGGTATCCTCTGAGGCAGGTAGAAAATAAAATTCTTCATCAACATGAGAGACATTGAAATTCGAGACAAGGACACCAGGACACTCAGGGGCGGGAGGCAGATTGTTAACAATGTTTAGGGGCCCATCACAGAAATTATCATTGAAGTTGTCTGCTGTAATCGAGAGAGAACTAAAATTATTACTATCATGTTCGGCTTGATGATTTTTAATTATATCCCACATGGTTTTACTAGGGTTAGAGGAATTGAGAACACGATTATCATTTGCTTGTTTTTTTGCAGCTTCAATTTTTTTACGATATAGTGAACGTAAATTTGCCTTTCTTTGAGCTAAGTTTTCACTCGGGTTACAAGAATGAAGTTCAGTTAAGTATTTTAATTCAGATCGCATGTTTTTTAATTCATCTGTGAATTTAAAATTAGGCTTTTTTTCATCAGTAACAGTTTTCGTTTTAAGAGGAAAAGCAATACTTGCTGCATCAGAAATATTGGTTTGAAAAATGTTAAACTTATTGTTAATGTCCAAGTCTCGCCTATCAATGAAACTCAGGTCTAAGTTTAATACAATATTATAAAAAATATTTTTACCAGCTTGAGTGATCGGTCTGAAGTTAATTATTTTCTTGCCCTTCCCAGGTTTTGAATGCCCTGACTTAGGTATAGTTAGTAACTGGTATGAATGATCAGAGAAGCCCGGATCAGATACAATAGTTTTAAAATTATTATTTGAAAAATTGATGAAAATATTATCAATTATACTATTTTGCCTTGTACATTCGGTGACAGTAGGAACAAAACCAAAAGATTTTATAAGATTCAAAAATAATTTACACTCAGAATTATCTGGATTCTCAAAATGTATATTGAAATCTCCGCAGATGACTATTTTAGAATTATTTAAGGCATGATTACATAAAAAATCCTCAAATAAGACACAGAATTCATTAAAGTTATCAGGGCTAGGCGCCCTATAAACACAAAAGACAGAAACGCCAAGTCCTACCATTTTTATACCAGTAATTTCAAAAACTGAATCTTTGGATATTGTTACAAGCGAGTCAATAGCCTTAAATTTACTAATTTTCTTAGCATAAATTAAGGAACCACCATAGTATTTATTTCTTACCGATTTTCTGGAATGCGAAACTACCACGACATAGTCCTTCATGGCACAATATTTGTCATCCCCCGGCCCCAGCCAGTGTTCAGTTATACAAATGATATCAGGAGAAATTATATTATTATCAAATAGAGATTCAAGTAAAACTACTTTGTTACGTAGGGATCCTATATTCATATGAAAAAAAGAAATATTTGATACGGGTCTTGATGGGCAGGTATTTATCACAGAGTTTACCTTTAGACTAGAATGGGAGGAACAAGACGGCAAGATCATGTTGCTGCAATGTGGCCTATGATTGAAAAATTTGCATTTCTATTATTTGGACTATTAATATTTGGTAAAGGGCTACTATGAATCATGCTATTTGCAAAGAATTTGTGGAAATATTTGGCGCAATTCTATAATAATTTACAGAATTATTATGCTCATAATTTATATTACTAGAAACTGGAAGATTAGGTGTGTCTAAAATTGAGGTTGGTACTAGCAGATCAGTTGTATTTAAGCTTTCATTAGGATTAGAAGTTGATGTTGTTGGCTGTTG
>CM044965.1:24050664-24088164 GCA_024516035.1 Bactericera cockerelli | reverse complement strand
GCGGAGATAATGATAATGTACTCACCAGACAGAATGTCTAGCTTGAGCTGGGTGAAGGTAGCAATGGCGGAGATAATGATAATGTACTCACCAGACAGAATGTCTAGCTTGAGCTGGGTGAAGGTAGCAATGGCAGAGATAATGTACTCACCAGACAGAATGTCTAGCTTGAGCTGGGTGAAGGTAGCAATGGCGGAGATAATGATAATGTACTCACCAGACAGAATGTCTAGCTTGAGCTGGGTGAAGGTAGCAATGGCAGAGATAATGTACTCACCAGACAGAATGTCTAGCTTGAGCTGGGTGAAGGTAGCAATGGCGGAGATAATGTACTCACCAGACAGAATGTCTAGCTTGAGCTGGGTGAAGGTAGCAATGGCGGAGATAATGATAATGTACTCACCAGACAGAATGTCTAGCTTGAGCTGGGTGAAGGTAGCAATGGCGGAGATAATGATAATGTACTCACCAGACAGAATGTCTAGCTTGAGCTGGGTGAAGGTAGCAATGGCGGAGATAATGTACTCACCAGACAGAATGTCTAGCTTGAGCTGGGTGAAGGTAGCAATGGCGGAGATAATGATAATGTACTCACCAGACAGAATGTCTAGCTTGAGCTGGGTGAAGGTAGCAATGGCGGAGATAATGATAGTGTACTCACCAGACAGAATGTCTAGCTTGAGCTGGGTGAAGGTAGCAATGGCGGAGATAATGATAATGTACTCACCAGACAGAATGTCTAGCTTGAGCTGGGTGAAGGTAGCAATGGCGGAGATAATGATAGTGTACTCACCAGACAGAATGTCTAGCTTGAGCTGGGTGAAGGTAGCAATGGCGGAGATAATGATAATGTACTCACCAGACAGAATGTCTAGCTTGAGCTGGGTGAAGGTAGCAATGGCGGAGATAATGATAATGTACTCACCAGACAGAATGTCTAGCTTGAGCTGGGTGAAGGTAGCAATGGCGGAGATAATGATAATGTACTCACCAGACAGAATGTCTAGCTTGAGCTGGGTGAAGGTAGCAATGGCGGAGATAATGATAATGTACTCACCAGACAGAATGTCTAGCTTGAGCTGGGTGAAGGTAGCAATGGCGGAGATAATGATAATGTACTCACCAGACAGAATGTCTAGCTTGAGCTGGGTGAAGGTAGCAATGGCGGAGATAATGTACTCACCAGACAGAATGTCTAGCTTGAGCTGGGTGAAGGTAGCAATGGCAGAGATAATGTACTCACCAGACAGAATGTCTAGCTTGAGCTGGGTGAAGGTAGCAATGGCGGAGATAATGTACTCACCAGACAGAATGTCTAGCTTGAGCTGGGTGAAGGTAGCAATGGCGGAGATAATGATAATGTACTCACCAGACAGAATGTCTAGCTTGAGCTGGGTGAAGGTAGCAATGGCGGAGATAATGTACTCACCAGACAGAATGTCTAGCTTGAGCTGGGTGAAGGTAGCAATGGCAGAGATAATGTACTCACCAGACAGAATGTCTAGCTTGAGCTGGGTGAAGGTAGCAATGGCGGAGATAATGATAATGTACTCACCAGACAGAATGTCTAGCTTGAGCTGGGTGAAGGTAGCAATGGCGGAGTAGTAGAGAGAGCAGGTCACCGTCACACGACTTACGTCGGGACTACCGAACTTTATCTTGGCCGCCTTGCTCGTACTAGACCGCATCGAGCGAGACTCGAAGAAAGTGCGCCTGAAAGAAAGCAAGTACGAGTTAGTGAAAAAAAAAACAGGAATAGCCAGTGTCGTCGATGGCACAAGTAAAATATTCACGTTTTTTGACCTAGATGACATTTTTTCTCGAAATTTGAAGTGACGACCTATCAACTCAAAGCAAGAAAGTTTTTTTTTTTTTTTTTATTATTATTATTTTTTTTAATTGGGGTTTAACGTCGCTTTCAACTGCCATGGTCATATCACGACGGGGGTTTTACCCTCCATTCGCAGGAAACTCACAAACCTGCTACTCACATTGACCTCACCCAGCCTGAGTGGGGCCGGGAAAAGCCAGCAAGAAAGTTTTGGGTGAGGCTTTAGACTTTCATTTGACATATTGATCGCGAAATTCTGATGAGCCATTCGCGTAGCGCCGCTGTGAGAAGCGTATCGACCAGCTGGTCGCTACGTAATAAGTTACTTACTAGTACTATTGAACTATTCACTCACTTGATAATATTACTGGACACGGGAGCTTGGCTAGGTACACTGGTGCTCACACCACTCTCATCGGCGCTACGTAGCACCTCACGCCTCACGTAGCGACGCTGTGAGTAGCGTATCGACCAGTTGATCGCTACGTAAGAAGTTACTTACTGGTACTAACTATTCACTCACTTGATAATATTACTGGACACGGGAGCTTGGCTAGGTACACTGGTGCTCACACCACTCTCGTCGGCGCTACGTAGCACTTCGCGTAGCGACGCTGTGAGTAGCGTATCGACCAGCTGGTCGCTACGTTATGGATTACTTAATACTAGTATTAAACTATTCACTCACTTGATAATATTACTGGACACAGGAGCTTGGCTAGGTACACTGGTGCTCACACCACTCTCATCGGCGCTACGTAGCACCTCGCGTAGCGACGCTGTGAGTAGCGTATCGACCAGCTGGTCGCTACGTTATGGATTACTTAATACTAGTATTAAACTATTCACTCACTTGATAATATTACTGGACACAGGAGCTTGGCTAGGTACACTGGTGCTCACACCACTCTCATCGGCGCTACGTAGCACTTCGCGTAGCGACGCTGTGAGTAGCGTATCGACCAGCTGGACGCTAGGTTATAGATAACCTAATACAAGTATTCAAATATTCACTCACTTGATAATATTACTGGACACGGGAGCTTGGCTAGGTACACTGGTGCTCACACCACTCTCATCGGCGCTACGCAGCACTTCGCGTAGCGACGCTGTGAGGAGCGTATCGACCAGCTGGTCGCTCCAGAGAAGGAACAGCTGCGACTTGACCAGAGGAAGCGACTCGCTCAGCTTGGGGTCGTAGGTTTGCGAGAACCAGCCGAGGATAGGATGCCAGGTTGTGAGAGTGGACTGCTTGCCAGAGACGTACTCTTGTAGCATGGACAGGAGGCGAGTGAGAACAACCTGACGGATAGAATTAAATAGAATTAAAGTGGAAAAGAAATAGAATGGAAATTCATTGATTTTAATAAAATAGAATAGGTATGAGAACCTCCTGATGAATAGAATAAAATAGGATTAAATTGGAATAGAATAGAATTAAATTTATTTTAATAGAATAGAATAGGTCTGAGAACCTCCTGATGGATAGAATAAAATAGGATGCTTGGTAGTCAGGGTGAATTGCTTGCTGGAGACGTACTCTTGTAGCATGGACAGGAGACAAGTGAGAACAACCTGATGAATAGATAAAATAGAATTAAAGTGGAAAAGAATAGAATTTGTAATTTGTAATTTATTTGCATCAATTGATATACATATACATGATAGGTACAATATTAAGGTACAATAAATAAATATATTAAAAAGATGAAGGTAGAATGGAAATTAATTTTTTAACTTTGTCTTCTTCACAGTTTTTAACTTTGAAGACGGGTATACCTTTCTATTATTTTTTATTGTAATAATTTATCTTTGTCAAATAAATGGAAATGTTGTTTAAAAAAAAAAAAAAAAAAAATTGATTTTGCCAGCCTCCGTGGCGTAACGGTTGTGACTACTGCCCGTAGTCCAGAGATCCTGAGTTCGATTCCCGATTGGAGCAGACTTTTCTCACAGAAAATTCTGTTCCCTCCGAACATGCTCGCTACCTGGATTACCAGACTAGCGCGTTAACCACTTGACTACTAGTGCACTTTGTTGTTTTGCCAGTATAAGTATGCCAGCCTCCGTGGTGTAACAGTTGCGACTACTGCCCGTAGTCCAGAGATCCGGAGTTTGATTCCCGGTTGGAGCAGACTTTTCGCATTAAAAATTCTGTTCGTGTTCGGAGACGTGAGGCTGGCAATTCCGGCCCTACCCAGGCTGGGTGAGGTTAATGTGGGTAGCTGGTACGCTTCCCAGCGAATGGAGGGTAAAACCCCCGTCCTGTCTACCTCAAGTCAGGACGTTAAAACCAAACTGAATCAATGGACAATATCGACATGAGAGCCTAGACATTGGATCTGGGCGTCCATATAATCCTCTCACCACTGAGATTTAGGTATCAATACCTATCTCACGGAGACGGAATTATTAATTATTATTAATAACAGATTCCAAATTTTCAGAGGTTGGGAGAGTTCCTCTAATTCTCACAGCATTACCTCTCTGTATAGCAATTGCAATGCTAAATAACAGATTGTATCTTACCGTATACAGAGGAAACTTCACATCTCTCATATGCGAGCCCAGCTGAATATGTGACAAGTGAATGAGGTTGGCTTTAAATATCAGATTGTATCTTACCGTATACAGAGGAAACTTCACATCTCTCATATGCGAGCCCAGCTGAACATGTGACAAGTGAATGAGGTTGGCAATCATACATAGCACATAGTTTCCCTCAAGTTTGTTGAAAATGTGTTGAGCTTCTTCTTGATTGCTCAGGACTTCCAGACAGCGCTTCAGTACTTCCTCGTTTTCGAACTGTTTCAAGCACTGAAAAATAAAAAGGGGAAAATGAAAAATAGAAGAACATCGCACCACTTTTTTTTTTAATTTTACAAAAAAGAACATAATTGTCCTGATATCTATATAGGATCTACACAATCATCTATACTCGAAACTAATATTAAATAAATGCATGGTTCGTATAATTTTACGTTTTCATGCTTTTTCTATCCTGGCAGCTCAGTGGTCAAGGGTTTGGTCTTTAATAAACATAGAAGAATTTCATTTATATATGTACCTAGCTTTTAAAAAAAAATATTAGTAATTTGTGAATGCACACAGCACTTCTTTTGTTGATTGGGTTTTTTTCACGTAAAAACAACAATTCATACATATTTATTATTATTTCAATAAAGTAACTTTTGCTATATGGGACCTGTCTAGAAGTGTGGGATCTAGACTTATTTGTTGGCTGGACAGGTATCATGGTTCAATAGACATCATATTTTATATGTATATTCATACTGAACAAATGTTTGGAGAGAGAAACAAATGTTATATTTATTATAAAAAAATATAAAAAAGGTGCTGTCAGCATTTTGCTGATTGCTAGTACACAGCATATCCATCAGTTTAAATACATTTTTAAACTGATTTTTTACAAATAAATGAAGGATCAAGTCTAGCTTTGTAATTTTGAATAATTTAATTCTTATAATGGAACTTACCAATGGAGCACTTTTCTCAAGGTGCAACATAAGGGCTGGCACACACAGAACATGTGTGAGAAAGTTATGAATGAGTTTATCTGACAGTCCGGATGAGACAAGAGGTCTGGTAGCCAGGGTAATCACTCCAGAGAGTGCCACATTCTTGAGAGTGATCTTACTACGCATGAGACCTCTCATTAGGATGTCCTGAGAGCAAAGTGTTAAAAAACTGCTTTACTATAGCAAAACTGATGTAAAATGAAAAAATGTCAATGTCTACCTTTAATTGTTTTTAGATTTTAAAAGCCATTTCCCATACAAAAGCTCTTTTCAAATCACTTCATTTTCATATAACTTTGTGGTCTTGCAATTTTTTTTTCAAAGAAGCACAATCAATATTAGTGGGGTCAATTTTTACCAAATATTATAATCTTGAACTGCTTGACTATTGTGATAAAAATAAGCAAATTTCTGACACTTACATACAGATTTCAGCATTATACACATAATGAATGATAAATCAATCCAAATTCCTCTGGAGAGATAGTAAGTATATTTACTAAACTCATGAGACAAAATAATTTGGCATAGATTATGCACTAAAACATTGATTTTTTCTTTCTTTGTTTTTTTTTTCTATTACCTTCAAAACGCCATAGAATCCCTTCCCATACAGATGCCCCATGAAGTTATTACACAGTTGATCAAGTGACAGCTGTATGGCATTGTTATTCTTCAGCAGACTCCAGCTGTTAGTTGATGTAAACGACACCAGGGTGTGCAAAAGGACCAGGACTTGTTTCATATCTGTGTAGTCGAGCTTGGAATCCTGGAGGTAGAGACAACACTTCCATAGGATGTTCTTGATGTGGAGGATCCAGTCTTGTGTATGCTCTTTGGTTAGAAACACACCTATGTAGGAAGTTGACGGGGACTTGGAGTCAAGACTGGAGTTGATGTATCTGGGGGAGGAGAGAATTTTTTTACAAAAACAAACACAATACTTCCGATTTTTAATATTAGAAATTTCTTGGAAGTAATAAATATATTAAATTAATCAATGTCAGTAATATTGATACTCAGCTCAATTTATAAAAAACTAGCCGTTTGCCCGTGCTTTGCAACGGGACTAAATTTCAAATTTACTAAGGCATTTCTGTTTTATATATAGAGATTGAACAATTTAATTTTAAATGTTGAAAATCTAAAGGGGAAAGACAAAAATATTTTTCTTTTCACTCTGCACATGCACATTTATATCTCTCTTCATTTCTTCTATTGATCTACATGTCATATTTTTGTTAGTCTGTATTTATTTTCATTTTATTTATTTTTACCCTTGTGGAGGTACCATAATATTTATCAGTCCATTTGAGAAGTTAAAAATGGTTCTCTCACCTACAGAGATATTCAAATCTTGTCCTGTCTTCCTCTTTCTTCCAGACCCACAAAAACTTCTTGGCCACCTTGTAGATTTGTTTGCAACATTTGAGTTCTGTATTCTCTTGTATGAGCCCATCAAATTCAGTCCTGCAAAACAAGTGAAAAAAGAAAGGTAAATATAAAAAAATGTTCCATTATCTCATTTTTCTATTACTTAAAAAATTTATGAATAACTTTTTTATGATTAAGTTTTGTTTATTTAACATTATTTAGTAAGGTTTAGTCATTGAGTTAAAATGGCACTTTCTTTTGGTACCTACCTATGTTTTACCAACCTCAGTAGCTTGATCGATAAGGCAGCGGACTTGTAACCTGGAGGTTGGTGGTTCAAGTCCTGGTTTCAGCATAAATTTAGTAAAGCAAGTTTGAGTAGTTGTGATATCACAAAAGTGATTAACACAAATATGATAACTTTTTTTTAACCTACCTATGTTTTATTTTTGTGTAATTCATAACTAGACTATTGGTTAAACATGAGAAAATAGGTAACATCCACTACAAGAAAAATCATTTGAGATCTTAGGTATACTAAATTTCACAAAAAATTATCCTCCACTAGACTCAAACTGACAAGAAATATGAACAAAATACTATCACAGAAAGAAATAATTAAAAAACAAATGATACTTACAAAATATCCTGTCTAATTTTTCTTTTAGCAAGCAATTTCCTCACATGGGATTGTATGACAATAGCACTGTCCTCTTTTTTCTTGGCATTTTCTCTCTCAAGTCTGGCAGCTTTTGTTTTCTCCAAAAAAGATACCCGATCATTCTCTGTGTCATACATGGTAGAATCTGGGGAAAAGAAAGGAATTTCAAGGTAAATTAAACAATTATTGTGTTACAAAGCTATTATAGTGAAGTATAGTTTTCCTTAACTTAACCCTGCAAGTCTGAAAACTATTTTTAAAGTTTTTCTATTTTTCTACTGCACATGTCAAGTCCTGGCAATACATATTTGTAACAGTGAACTTTCTTTGGCTATAGGTTGAACCGACTATTATGAATCACTAAGAAACGTGTTATATGAGTACTATTATATTGTTTTTAATATTAAAAAGAAATCTGCTGACACGTGTTTTGTGTTACATATATGTAACGCCAGTGCTTGAAGGGTTAATTGAGTGATATGATAGAGGCAATGTGGTAGCCATATTTGGCACATTGCCTGTCAACCAAGGGCCTTGATAAGGCTTTTGTACTGTCTTTTTTTTTTTTAAAGACTAATTTATTTTTTTAGTTAATTTCAGATCACCAAAAAAAACTGAGTGGATATTTAGGATATTCAAACCGTCCCACAATCTGAGTGTACACAGAGATTAATACAAATGTACCTTATTTCATCATTGAAAATAAATTCACTGCTTTCTCAAGAAGTATATTATTAGCTCATCTGAGTGCTATCAAAAATAACTAAATATATACATGATAACTTATTTAAGGAGATAAAATAAATTATGTTGATCTTAAACTATGTAACCATGGAGATCATCAACCTTCATTTACAGGACTCTGAGGTTTCTACCTGCTAATGTTCTGTACGGTAGGTAACAATTGTCTCTTACAACCTTGTAGTCACCTATTCTAAATGAAGTTTTCTGAAGGAAACCAGTGTCACCAGAAGTATCAGGGCCATGCTTGACAGTCAGGTGCATCAGGAAAATCTCTTGGTGGGTTTGAAGCTGGTAGATTAATATTCTCTGTTAAAAAGTAACATAACAATTTTCAGTAACTTCTAGATTTACCTGTGAGTTTGTTTGTTTCCCTTCCGTCACAAGTAGAATCACATAATATTCCTTGCACTTTTATTCTAGTTTTCAGCAGGGAACCTCTGGGAAATTAATTTTCCCATAGTACCTACACCTACACAAGGTTCCCGATTTGTTCGACTTGGTTTTCAAATAATTTTCTTCGTGATTCATCTTTTGAGAAGCAGATCACTGACACTGATTCACACATTCAATAAAATCTGTATTACCAGGTTGTTAACAGTGTTAACACCTATGTAAATCTTATCAGATAACAAATTAAAATCAATCCATATCTCACAAAAGACTTGTTATCAAATATTTGAGATAAAGAAACTTGTTTTTGTTTACTCCTTTTGTTATCGAACACTGTTGCCAAAGGGCGAACTTAATAGCGTCGCGTACGGAAAAAATCGTACGCGGTGCATGAATAATCCTATTCGTACGCGGTTAGCCGCAGCTCGAGTTAATAACGGTTTTTCTGATTAGATTGTTTACAAAAATTTAAATAATTAAAATAAAAAACGATTTTTTTTTTTTTTTACCTATTTCAGCCAGCGTCGATGGCGCGTTGAATGCACCGGTTCTCGTACTTCTCGTAGGATCACCGAAGTTAAGTAACGTCCAGCGAGGTGAAGACTTCGTGATGCTGGCATTCCGGCCCAACCCAGGCTGGGTGAGGTCAATGTGGGTAGCAGGTTTGTAAGTTCCCTGCGAATGAGAGGGCAAAATATACCAAGATAAAGGCTACAATTGCTATCTTCAGTTATAAAGAACTTGGTGCCCAATCATAAAAAAATTCATAGATACTACTACTACTTTTTACCTATTCATTATTGTCGCTTTAGATAAGATAAAGAAAGACATTTTACATCTTCCCATTCCTGTTCTAGATGTAATAAATCATCAGTAGCTCTCCAAGAAAGTAAATAGAGATGGAGAAGAAGATGAAATCAAGTCAAAAGACTACCACAGAGGATCCCTCAGAAGTAGAGCACTACTTGAAAGTTCAGATTGGACAGTTCAAAGAACAGAAAAATAGGATCCTGGATAAGATAAATGAGCTGCATGATATGAACGAAGAAAATTTTTCTCTTAGAGAGGAGCTGAATAAAAGAAGTGAGCAATTATTTGAAGTTCAATCCACTGTGAGCAACATACAGGTAAGAGATTGTGTCCACATTACACAGGAAGTTCCCAGGTTCAAATTCCAGATATAACAAACAAAAAACAAACTAAACTTGGCTTCAATTGTTTGTAAGGGATACCCTCTGGTGCATTTATGATGACCCAGCACCTGAATGGAATGTACTGTCTCACTTCTTGCCCATTATTGGGGAGGCATACTACAAGATAGGCACACTACAAGGCAGACCACAAGCATCTACAGTAGCTTTTGTTTCATGTCTACAAAATAAAAAAGGCTGTGAGACACTTGTCTTTCAAAAGAAACCCATTCCACATGCAACATTAATATAATAATAATTCCATGTCTGTGAGATAGGTATTAATACCTAAATCATGGTGGTGAGAGGATTGTATGGATGCCCATACATGTCTAGGCTCCTGTCACGTCCATTGATTCTATTTGGTTTTAACGTCCTGACTTGAGGTAGACAGGACAGGGGTTTCTGTCCCATCTACCCTATTTCCGGCCCTACCCAGGCTGGGTGAGGTTAATGTGGGTAGTTGGTACAATTCCCAGCAACATTAATACAGGCTTAACACTTAAACTGTAACATTACTTTTCCTATGCTGCCTGTAACAACATGCCTCTGAGACACCTAGTATTTATTTACAATGCAATAAATGGATAATATTCCAGTTCTAACTAAACCTACTCTACTAATAGAATCTTAATTAAATAAATAAAGGTAGAAAATTAATAGAGCCTTGGGGCCACCCAAGTTATTAAAAAAAAGTTTTGAGCTGTGTCCTCTATGTATCTGCATCAAATTTCAAGTCTCTAACTTATAGCATTTACAAGATATATTTTCTTTACAACATGGGGATTGTGAAATCTGCCTTGAAGTAGTCACTGTGGCAGAGCAAGTTAGCGCGCTAGGCATTGCACACATGGTGACCTGGGTTCGATTCCCAGCGGGGGAGGATTTTTTCTGCTCTGTACTTGGATGTTCGGGGTCCACTCATACCTCGTGGGGAAAAATGAGTAGCTGCTTTAATGTGAAGCAGCGACCAGTGGCAGAATCTTAGGCAAAAAAATAATACAAGATATTGTAAATTAATGTGGTAAAGTCCTATGATTCTGTGCTACCCACTAAAATTGTGACATAATAACACAAAGAAAAAGCATTATATATATATATAAATCTGCCTTGAAAGTTTAAATAAAATATTGTTTAAAACATTTTTCGATTTTGTTTTCACAGTTTGCTTTGATGCAGCAGCAAGATCAGAACTTGAGCTTATTGAAAGAAAATGATGAACTGCGTCTGAGACTAGCAGATTATCAGAAGAAAGTTCAAATTCTGCTGGCGTATGCTAATATACCAGAGGATTTTCCTATTCTGAGTCTCATCAAAGGTGCCAAACCAGAAATTGTAATTGAGAAGAAGTTACCAAGGAATCCAAAAATAACTGGTGTGTACATTGTACAATGAAATATACTTTAATATATATTTGTATATCCCATGTATTTTCTTTGTGCTCTCTATGTATATCTATTTTGTACCATTGCCTCATGTATTTATTTTTCTCTATCATAAGTCTTTTATGTATTAGAATTACTCTCATGGGACTTTTAATCATATTCTCTGGCAAGTATAATTATTCAATCAATTTTAGGGTGAGTTGATTCTTATTATTTTTCTTTCTTTTTTGTAGGAATGTAAGGTGTAACTATACATCTTAAGAACAAATTAAATCATGATACATGCATTTGTAGGTAGGTTTTATATCATTAATTAAATATTGAATATTTCTTCGCAGAACCCTATCAAACAAATGAAAAACACTTGGGCAGTACAACTGAGTGTCAGTGCACCATACACAAGACCATTGGAATCTCAAAATACCAAACTGTATGCAGTGCTTGTGGCAAGCTCATTAAAAAATCTAAGCAGACTAACTCTGATAGTGATAGTGAATCTTGTAAAGAAAATGCAAGAGCATACCAAAATTGTATAAAGAAAACCTGTTCTAGAATCCATAGCAGGTCAAAAAACTCTATCCACACTGTAAAATCGACCTCCTTTTCCAAACTAATGTCAAGTTCAGATTTTGTCAATGATATTGATCAAGCCAATCTGTTAATTCAATCGTTGAAAGCTCAACTCTATGAAATCAAGTACAACTATGACCAACACATTGATCTCCTTCGGCAAGATATGACTTTACAGCAGCAAGAGCACAAGGTTCATATGGATAACTATGTAGAAGATTGTGAATTCTACAACACCTATGTGAAGAATCTTCATCGGGTCCTGTACCAATATCTGTATGAAGATGTGTGTGTGCAGGATATAGAGAATAGCTACCTTTCTGACTTGTACAAGTATATGATCTGTGTTGAGAAATGTAAACAGATACTAGGTAAGTATTGTTGTTGTTTAAAATATCTAGTATCTAAGAAGATAGTGTCCAAAGATAGCTATGATGAACAAAAGATACAGTTAATCTGATTTTATTTATTAATCATTTAATAAATAAAAAGGCGATGCGAAAGGTCCCGGGTTAGAACCCCCGCGCCGACAAAAATTTGTATTCAAAATTCGGTTACATTTGTTTGTAGGGGATACCTTCCGGTGCGCTCGTGTTGACCCAGCACCTAAATGGGAAGTATTGTGACACCTCTCGCCCATCAGAGGGGAGGCATACTATGGGATGGGATGGTCTACAACACACACCACAAGCGTGTACAGTAGCTCTTGTTTCATAGCTATGAAATCAAAAAAGGCTGTGAAACACTCATTTTTTTTTTAAGTAAAAAAATAATTGTTGATATTTTCTGATCTGTTCTATTCCTAAACAATCACTCGGAGTAGTAATTTTGTTAAATTTTGAATGTCTGAGGTTGTTATTCCCCATTTATTTTCTGACCTGGTTTTAGGGTTTCAGCAGAAACAACATGCAATTAACTCTGTGACCTAATGAGATCCCTAGTTGTTATTCCCATTAAAAAAATAAAAAAAAATAGTTCCCTTCCTGAAGTATTTTCCTTGGAAGAATTTTTTTATACAGTAAAATCTCAAAAACATAAAATCCTGATACGTTGAAAATCCCATTAACTTAAAAGAACTCTTCAGCGTCTTTACTCTTTATTCGAAATCCCAATAACTCGAAACTCTTGATAATTCAAAATGATGCTTCTGTATTTAAAAATAAAATATGAATATTTTGAAACTTGGGGAATAAAAACATGAAACCATCCTCAGGAGCTCAATCAATAAGTGGTGGAGTTGTAACCAGGAGGTTGCCTAGTATGGTATTTTTAATTTTTAATAAAAATAATTTTTAATTTTACCATTATTTGTTTGTATATACTTTTGTTCTTCTAACAAAGTGTTTCATAAAAATAATAATATGGTAATTATTTAGTAAGAGTAATTATGATTAACACAAAATATAATTCTGAATCAATTCTGTTGATTTATTTTAATAATAACAGAATTTCAATACAAAACCAAATGAACATTTTATTTGTGAATTAATAACATTTGAAAAGTAGAGGAACTGAAAACTTAAACTGCCCTTTTCTCAGGAGAGTTCAGATTCAGAAAATAGAATAATTTAGTATTGGGCGAAACCAAACCAATCCTCACCAAATTCTCCTACAGGTGACAAGTTCCCACAGTGTGTCAAATCCTACCTGTCCAATCAAATCGAACCCAGTCCTCCCGATCAACAGTTCAAACTCAACCACCTCACCAAGCAGCTAAAGCAGTTCAAAGAGGCTAACACACATCTGAACCTGGCTTTGAGCTCAACAAAAGTGAAGCAACAAGAAAATCTCATAAACATGAACCAGCGGGTTGAGATGTACAAGAGGAAGTATGATGAGCTTCTCGACAGAAAGAATCAGGAGGGTAAAATTTACAGGTAAATATTATTATTATGCAACGCTTTATCTCTATATATAAATGAGAAATATGGACGGGCTTTGTATGTATGTTTGTGTGCAGGAATTGTTTAGGCGAAACGGTAAGAGATAGCAAAAAATTGATGGGAGACGACCCCAAGTAAAATTGCCGAAAAACACCAGGAAAACTATCAAAAGTCCGAAATTCCAAACCGTCCTTGAGTTATGACCTTCCTTAAGTATTTCCTTGAGGAAGGGTCCGATTTTAAGACAGTCTTTGCCCTGGAACTTGAAATCTATCGCGAGGACCTATATTTTTTATTATTTAATAACACATTAGACAAAATTAGCTTTCATTTAATTCATATTAGGCCACATTCTGACGTACCGTTCTGGAGATATAAGCCAGAATGTTCGAAATTTCGACCTTTTTTTCAGACTTTTCACGTTTTTTAGCAGATTCCAGCGCGGAACTTAAAATTTGTCGCGAGGACCTATATTTTTTATTATTTAATAACACATAAGACAAAACTAGCTTTCATTTAATTCATATTAGGCCACATTCTGACGTACCGTTCTCGAGATAGAAGCCAGAATGTTCGAAATTTCGACCATTTTTTCAGACTTTTCACGTTTTTTTTTACAGATTCCAGCACGGAACTTAAAAGTTATCGCGAGGACCTATATTTTTATTGTAAAAACTGTCTGAGAACATCACGTGATTTTATTTGAGCCCTTTGTTGCCATATTCTGACAAACCGTCCTCGAAATATGGGCCAGTTTGCTATATTATCAATATCCGCTATGATAGATTTGGCTCGGGATTTTGAAATTTACAGCGATGATGGTTGCGTGTGTGTGTGTGTGTGTGTGTGTGTGTGTGTGTGTGGTGATGTGTGTGTGTGGATGTGTGGATGGTGTGTGTGTGTTATGTGTGTGGTTTGTGTGTGGGTGGGTGTGTGTGTGGTGAGTGGGTGTGTGTGGATGGGTGTGTGTATGTGTGTGGTGTGTTTGATGTGTGTGATTGTGTTGTGTGTGTGTTTGGGTGGGTGTGTGTGTGTATGGGTGTGTGTGTGGATGTGGATGTGTGTGTGTGGATGTGTGTGTGTGTGTATGGATGGGTGTGTGTGTTGATGTGTGTGTGTGTGAGGTGTGTGTATGTGGTGTGTGAGTGTGGTTTGTGATGTATGGGTGGTGTGTGTGTGATGGCTTGGCGAAGCGGGTGCAGCCCGCTAGTTAGATATAAATGGACACTATGTACATACAAATAATTATTTTAACAATGAAAATAAATGGAAACAATATATAGAATAAAAATGAAAAAGAATAGAAAATATATAAGAACATAAGTCCTAACTAAAGGGCGGTGTAGCTCAGTGGTAAAGGCGGCACTCTGTGAATCCAGATATTCAAGAGGTCGTGGGTTCGAAACCCAACCGGGACATGACAAGTTATCATCCCATTTGGGATTTTTACCACATAATAATACATCTTGGGCTTTCTGCTGGAATAATGGGACTTTAGTAGTCCTAATCGGGTAGTATAAATAAGGCGATATTATTATTAATACTGTAGTGATGGCTGACCAAAAAAAAAAAAAATAGACTTTAGCCTGTGCTGAGCAACAAAGGGTCTGTTTTGTTTATTTGTGACAGAGAGGGTCTTAGGTAAACATTTTGCCAGAAATATTTTTTTCTCAGGTGGAATCAAACTCCTTTTGTGCTATTCACTGACCCAACTAGAATGTTAATTATGTAAATATTTAGACCGACCTCAGTAGCTTGATCGATAAGGTGGTTCAAGTCTCGGTTTCAGCGTAGATTTAGTAAAGCGAGTTTGAGTATCACGATAGTGATTAACTCAAATATAATAACTAACTTATTTAGACCTAAAGCTGGAAGTCAAGAATAGTAGGTACAATTTCTATAACGGTTTCTATTTTTAAATTCTGACCTACCACTCGTTAAACGTAAGTTTGAGAGGGATAAATTTTGTTGATACTTACTCCTTTTATTGAGACCTTTCGAACAAGGTAGAACTCGATATGTTTTTCAGTTAAAACTGGCGGCTGGTCGTCCGGCTGGCTGACGAAACTGACCAGAAAATAACATCAACAGAATAAGTCGGTCTCAATAAAAGGAGTAAATGTAAACAAAATTTATCCTTCTGAAATCGATTTAATATGTTTTTTTTCATTTTCCAGGAGACAGATCGACGCTCTGATAGCTGAACTTAATGAGCTGCGAGATGGGACGTAGACAAGATTTAGGACGGAATTAATAGACGTTTTTGTAATACCTCTGTGGCGCTTAGTTACGGATTGCGTACTGTGTGAGATAGAGAAAACCGACGCTTACCAATGACTTAAGTTATTGATGTTGTCTATTAATTTCGCCCTTAGATTTTCTGTGATTACACTGTGTGCTCCGATAAAACCAGGTTTGTCTGAAAGTCTAATAAATTTTTTTATTAGCTCTATCGAAAGAGTTAATCGTGGCGGAATTATTAGTAAAACAAGATAATGTATGATAAAATGTCCTAAGATTCTGCTCCCGGTAGCTCAGTGGTAAAGGTGGCACTCTGTGAATCCCGGCTGGGTTCGAAACCCAGCCGGGACATGACAAGTTATCCTCCCATTTGGGATTTTTACCACATAATAATATGTCTTGGGCTTACTGCTGGAATAATGGGACTTAATAGTTCTAATCGGGCAGTATAAATAAGGCGATATTATTATTATTATTACCCACTAAAATTGTGACATAATAATAAATAAAAATTATTACTATCATTTATTAATAGAAAAAAAAATAATAAAAGCAGTTAAAAGCCATATGTGGGGGGCTGGTCATCACGTGACGGGAATTAAGATGTCTTTTTATTAAAGCCTCTGTTGAATTTATTTTATTTATATATATTTTTTTTTTTTCTTCATCAACTAACCGAGGTAAATGTGGCGATTTTTCACACGTCTTTATGACAGACGCGACGGGCAAAACCGAACCAAGACATGGCCATTCCGCGATGTTCCATGTTGAGAATGACGGTGGTCGTAAAGTGAACTTCCGAAATTGTATGTAATTTTTAGTGTTTTGACTTATTGAGATTGCCACAGGCAATAACCCCGCCCTTTAGGTAGGACATTAGCTTTATTCTCTGTTTTGTTCTTGTTTCTTTGTTCAATCTATATATTTTTTTTCTTTATAATTTCATTGTATTGTACTGTAAATATTGTACTTTGTCTATACCTAATAAAGCGTAATAAAATAATAATAATTGAGAAGTCTTAACTAAATAAAAAGAAGAAGAAAAAGAAAAAAATCGAACACAAAAATATGTGGTTCTGGACGAGCCAACTTTGAATTAAAATTGGCTGGAAAACATCATTCCCCCCTCCAGCTGTAACCAAGACGTCTACAACAACAACAAACACAAAAATGCATAGACCATGTAGAATTATTTTATATGTTAAGAAACATTCAGGAGAAAAAAAAACTCGAACGAATTTATTTAACAACATTTTTTTTCTTCAACAAATCTCAGATCAGGCTGGGAATCGAACCCAGGTCATCGCACGTGCAAGCCTAGTACGGTAATTCATTCAGCCACGGTGACTACTTATTCAATTTGGTATATGGTATATTATTTTATTTACGGTAAGAATTTTTTTTACAAAGTCACAAGTACATAAACCAAACATGAAACCAAGTGCACTGTTAAAATTAATTAACAAGAAGAAATAAAAATGGTTTACGCGCTAGTTTGGTAATCCAGGTATCGTAGGGGTCCGTCGGTTCGAATCCCACCCAGTGCATGGATTTTTCCTCATTAAATAGAGTTTGTGACCACATAAAAATAAGACTGAGGGTTAGGGTGGTAGAAAATGGTTTGAGCATTAACCTCGCTTGGTGGTTACCTTCCACTAAAGGAACAAAACAAACTGAATTCCGAAAAAAAATAGATACACAGATCTATTCGCCTGGTGGTTACCTTCCACTAAAGAGTGTTATTATAACATCAAAAAATACAATATCACAGATAAAATTAATTAACAAAAAGAAATAGAAATGTCATTGCATATCTCAGAGACAATATTGTTATGCCGCCACTATCCATAATAATATAATTATGTGCTCATGCGTCAATCTCTCCTCCCTCTCTCCCAATCCCTCCCTGCCCTCCCTCACTATCTCTTCCTCTTGTCTCTCCCAATCTTTTCCTCACCAAATCTCTCCCTCCTATTCTTTCTCTTCCTCATATCTTTTCACAAAATTTTCATGTGCTTTACTTTGGTTTTTCAATTCTGTTTCTTCTCTGTCTTGTTCCTCAACCCGTTCGAATATCTCGTTTCTATTTTAAAAAATAATTAAAAAATCACGTGTGTGTTTGAAAATTTACGTCCGTGAAAATTTGTGTTTTTTTTCTATCGTTCTCAAATTGTTCAAAGAACCGTTAATATGTGTTATGGTGTACTTTTTCGTAGTGTTTAATACTGTTTTTTTGATCAGGTAAGACTATTGAAAATAATATATCTTATTTATTTAAAAAAAATTATATATATTTGTGTTAATAACAACTCTACGTCTTCTGTCCTTCCCGGTAGTTCAGTGGTCAAGCCGTCTGACTGGTAATCCAGAGGTCGCGGGTTCAAAACACAGCCGGGACATGTCAAGCTGCCCTCCCACTCGGGGTTTTGACCACATAATAATACGTCTTGGTCTTACTGCTGGAATAATGGGAGTCAGTCCTGATCGGGCAGTATAAATAAGGCGATATTATTATTATTTCTCTAATCTCGCTTTACAAAATATTTGATTAACTTGGGACTTGAACCACCGACCTCCGATTACAAGTCCGCCGCCTTATCGATCAAGCTACTGAGGTTGGTGTATGTATTAAACTTGCTATAATACTTATAGTGCTTAACCACTTGACACCTCCTGTTGTGATTCGTTTTTTAAATGTGACCACTTTGGAATTTTGGTTATTTTTTTTATATCCTTATCTACTATAGGAATCTTCTTTCTTCTTCTTATCCAGCCTCCGTGGCGTTTTCATTTTTGGGTATGAATTCATTTTTTATTATTATTAGTTTTACTATGCTCTCAACCAAAATTAGTGGAAGGTAACCACCAGGCGAGGTTAATGCTCAAAGCATTTTCTACCACCTAACCCTCAGAGTCTTATTATTATGTGGTCACAAACTCAAATTAATGAGGAAAAATTCATGCACTGGGTGGGATTCGAACCAACGGATCGTTCCGCTACCTAGATTACCAGACTACCGCGTTAACCGCTTGACTACCAGTGCACGTATAGACGTATACATATTAATCAACTAGTTCGTTCTGTCATATATTAATCCAAATAAAAGTTTATTTATTTACTTTATTTATCTAATAATAATTATAAAAATGAAGTAATTTCTCCTTGAACTTAATAGTAATAAAAAAACGAACACAATACCTACTTCCGATTTCTAATATTAGAAATTTCTCGGAAGTAAAAAAAAAGTTTTACTAAAAATTATGGTTCTTCCTTTGAATTCATGGCTAGATACTTCATCGCCTGAAAATAAAATTTAAATTCAGTATTTGAATTTCAACACAAAACAACAGTTATTCCGTGTCTTAAATTGAAACTTTGGGACTTAAGTCTCAGCTTAAGCTGCACGATTCATGACGTGTCCCCTGTAAAAGCACCAAGGAAGACTTACATGCAACCTTGAAACTTTGAAGCTCATTAAATTCTGTAATTTGAAAACTTTCTTTCTAATAAATTTAATATTACATTGATTTTTACTTTCTATTGCCTATAGAAGTATATTGTTTTCGGTAGGTTTTTTGAATTGAGCTGATAAATTCAAATTTTGATTTTTAAATAATGTATTTCTTTCATTATGTTTCTAAATTTTTCTTCCACCATTTCTTTAATAGTGTTTATAATGTTATTGGGTCTCCTCATGGGTCCAACCATGAGGTTGAACAACGTCGACCCTGCTTGAGCGGGATAAGACAGAGTAGAAGAAGAAGAAGAATGTTATTGGGTGTATGTCAACTTATTGTAATGGCATACATCTGTTTTGTACTAAACTAAAAAAAAAACACTAAAAAATAACATTTCTGGACGAGTTAGACTCTCCTGATTTCAAAAAAGTAATTTTTTACATTATTATCTATAAAAAGACATTAAAATACCTACTTTACAGAATATAAAATAGATAACGCTGTATCTATTTTTTTCGGAATTCAGTTTGTTTTGTTCCTTTAGTGGAAGGAACCACCAAGCGAGGTTAATGCTCAAAGCATTTTCTACCACCTAACCCTCAGAGACTTATTATTATGTGGTCACAAACTCAAATTAATGAGGAAAAATTCCAACGGATCAGTACGCTACCTGGATTACCAGACTAGCGCAACCACTTGACTACGAGTGTACGTATTTTATATTCATGTCAAATATAACATTGCCAATTATTACAAATTACAACCGTTTGAACATCATCACGATTTTTGTTTTTTTCCCTCTCTATTTATTTCTGTGATCATGTGTTGAAAAATACTCCATGCTCGAATCTCGAACCACCGACCCCCAGGTTACAAGTCCACTTCCTCAGCGATGCAGCTACTGAGAGTGCTGAGGCCGGGAAATAAATCAGTGTCTTGTTTGAACGCCTTATCAAGCAAGACGTTTGGAAGGGTTTTATTATTTATAGCGCTTGATGGGGTGGTCTTGCAACCACAGGCGTGTCTATAAAATTCACCTTGGTCTTGCGGTAGTATACTCGACTTACAGGTGACCCGGGTTCGAATCCCGGCGGGGTCGGAATTTAAATTTAATTTTATTACCTATTATTAATGTGAGCTGTGAGCAGCGACCAGTGGCGGAATTATAGGCAAAAATAAGATACATAGGATAACAAAGATACGGTAAAGTCCTATAAGTCTGCGCTACCCACTGCAATTGCGATATAATAACACAAAGGAACACATTTATTTTTATTTTGTTTATTATTAACAATTTTCACCACTAAAGTGGTAGTTTTATTTCTTAAAAATACAATTACAATTAATCACAAATAATACAATGTAGGAAAAAGAAGAATGTAGTGAAATGACGATGTGGACGTCACGAGAAAGCATCAAAATATTCAAAATGCTTTCTAAAATTTCAACAAATACTCAGTAGTAGTATGCTCGACTTGCAGTCCAGGTGACCCGGGTTCGAATCCCGGCGAGGTCAAAATATTTCGGCTCTTTATTTGGATCATGACGCAATTCGAACCTCCCTATTCCCGGCCATACGTAATTACGTTAGCTTTTGAGTTTTTTTGTTGTTGGTTTAACGTTGCTTTCAACTGCATGGTCATATCATGACGGGGATTTTACCCTTCATTCGATGGGAATCGTACCAGCAACCCACATTAACCTCAACCAGCCTGGGTAGAGCCGGAAATGCCAGCCTCACATGTACGGAGGGAACAGAATTTTCTGTGTGAAAAATCTGCTCCGACTGGGGATCGAACGGGTGTAGTTACCATCCACTAAAGAGTGTTATCAGTCTGTCCCGGTAGCTCAGTGGTAAAGGCGGTACTATGTGAATCCAGAGATTCCAGAGGTCGCGGGTTCGAAACCCAGCCGGGACAAGACAAGTTATCCTCCCATTTGAGATTTTTACCACATAATAATGCGTCTTGGGCTTACTGCTGGAATATTTGGACTTAATAGTCCTCATCGGGCAGTATAAATAAGGCGATATTATTATTATATTATTGTTATTCTACACCCTGTATGCTTGTGCAAAATACAAGATACCTGTTTGCCCTCTCAGTATAATATTATGTACCATCGTTGTACCTAGTATATTTCATTTTCACTTGAAAAAAAAACAAGTACTTACGTCATTCTCGTGTATAGAAATATTTTTTAGTCTGATTTACCAATGTGACTCTCGTTACGGTTTTATCTCCGCAAATAATTAAAAAGATAAATAAATATGTAATTAAAAAGATAATTAAATAAATCGCGAAATTCACATCTTGTTTTTGCTATTTTACTGTTGGTTTCCGTAGTTGTGCATAGGGGGTCAAGTGGTTAAGGTCTGGTGATCCAGGTATTGTAGGATCACCAGACTTCGAACCAACCAGGTCCGTTGGTTCGAATCCCACCCAGTGCATGATTTTTTCCTGATATTTGAGTAGGCATTTTCGTATTAATTTCGAGAAATTTCTAATATTATGTTCGTTTCTGTTTTAAAATATATATATATTTTTTTTTCTCCCATTGCTATTTTTTGACCATTCAGTTGCTAAAAATTGTTTTCAGAAGTAACCTCGCATAGTGGTTACCATGCACTAAAGGGTCTTTTTTCATTATTTCTCCAATGTCAATGCTGAGACACGTTGAATACACCAATTTTCGTTCTGTAACTGAAGCAACGTCCAGCAAAGTTAGGACTTGGATGGGTGACAGTTCAAATTTTAACCCTCGTAATACTGGCTTTCCTGGCCCCACTCGGTCTGGGTGAGTGTAATATGCTGGTTTGTGAGTTTCCATCGAATGGAGGGTAAAACCCCCGTCGTGATATAACCATGCGCACGTTAAATAAAAATTAGTGGTCACCCACCAGGTCCTCACCACATTGAACGTTGGTAAACTTCAGTAATCTGACGAGCTACTTTAAAATCTTTAAATAATCGTCTCAGATATATGTATGTAGAATCTTCTTCTTTTACTCTGTCCCATCCCGCTCAAGCAGGGTCGACGTTGTTCAACCTCATGGTTGAGGGTGATTGGTTTTGGCACATTTTTTACGGCTGGTTGCCCTTCGTAACGCCAACGATTTTATTTGATTTAACGTCCCGGATTAGGGCGGGGGTTTTACCCTCGTTTCGCTGGGAACCGTATCAGCTACCCACATTAAACTCACCCAGCTTGGGAAGGGTCGGAATTGCAAGCCTCACAATTTCACACAGAAAATTCTGTTCCCTCCGTATGTAGAATGACAGACCAAGAGTCATACCTCTATACAAAGGTAAATTCATTTCACCGCAAATTTCTTATTGTTCCGAAAATTTCAAACTATAAACTAGAAACGTGGAGACGAAGAGAAAGAGACAAATAATAAACAAACAAAATTTTGGCAACGTTCCAGCATTTTTTTTTTTTGCAATTCAAAAATTATCATTTCGCTTTATTTTTTACCCGAAATAATCAAACGAAGAAGACACATGAAAATTGAGCTCTCGTATCGACGAGGAACATGTTACATTGGTAATTTAATATTTTTCAAACGACCTCGGTAGCTGAGACAACGGACTTGTAACCTGGAGGTCGGGGCTTCAAGTCCGGGATTCAGCGTAGATTTAGTTAAGCGAGTTTGAGTGAATTCAACTTGTTTGACATCCAATGTGTAACAATTATTTATTCATACTATGAGACTAGGATTCATTGTCATCTGGACTAATTCATAGTCACAAGATTAAAAGCTTGACTTGTCTATATCATAGACTTTCAAAGGTTTAGAGAGCAGTCTAAGACTAGTTTCGTCTTTATTTGGACTCATGAGTCAGAGATAGCTATCATGAATAATGACAATGAATTCTAATGAGATCTCTGTCTAACTGATGAGTCTAAATAAGGACGAAAATAGTCTAAGACTGCTCTCTAAATCTTTTAAAGTTTCTGATTTAAATAGACAAGTCAAGCTCTTAATCTTGTGACTATACTCTTAGGGTTAGGTGGTAGAAAATGCTTTAAGCATTAACCTCGTCTCGTGATTACCTTCCACTAAACAGTGTTATTATTATTATAACTACTCTACATTTTGAAAAATATTTTTCAACCATCATTAGAAGCTATGATACTGGCAAAACAATAAGGAAAGAAAAAAAAGGATACCAGTGAAGGTCATTGCCCTCTTGAATAATTGAAAAGGTTGAATCTTTTCCTTTACGAAAGATAAGTGCCTCGTGCCATTAGGATGGCTTATTATTTATCATGTCCCAAACTTTCCTTTCCGTCCTTCTCAGGTTGATTGAATTATGGTTGGGTGGAAGAGTTCACTCCAGTGAGAATCCTGCCATAAAAAAAGAAATCCTATATTTAAAAAAAAAAAAAAAAAAAATGAAATCGGAGCAAATTTACTTCCGAACACAATACTTCCGATTTCTAATATTAGAAAATTATCTGAAGTAAAAAATTAGTGATGGTGAAATTATATTTTTTTCTACTATACCTGGTAGGTATAGAAAGATTTGTTTTCGGTTGGTTTTTTTTTCGGTTGGTTGGTTGGTCAACTGATAACATTTCTGGACGAATTAGACTCTACTGATTTTTTATATAATTTTGGTTTCGTGTTTCGTGAAAGAAAAGCCTAGCCCCTAGCCCATGTATGATTCATGGTCATAAAATCTCAACAAAAAATTGCATAGCTGAGTATTGATAGAGCTTTTCAAACAATAATAAATTAATTATTGAAAGCACAACAAAAAATTATTGAATTTGGCAATTTGTAATAATAGGCAATGTTGTACTTCACATCAATAATACACAAACATGAACAAAAATACATATAATAATAGTTAATACAGTAAAAAAATATGTGAAAGAAACCCATGGAAAAAAGTTTAAAAAAAGAAACTTGATTTTTTTTATTATTAATTTTTCACAAATTTAAGGGGCCATTCCCGATGTTTTTGTTGGTGTATACCTAGGGTGACCATACGTCCCGCTTTCGGCGGGACAGTCCCGCTTTGGAGCCGTTTGTCCCGCTGTCCCGAGCAATCTCTTCGGGACGCTAAAATGTCCCGCTTTTGACCAAAATCATTAAAATGTCCCGCTTTTTACTTTCCTTATCTTATTATAAAGAAATATTTAATAATTACCTAACGAAGATGGAGCATACTTTGTAAGCTAGTATTTTTTCTTTTTTTCGATGTAGGTCCAAAGGCACAGAGCGCAATTTCGTCTAATAATTTTTGTGGCAGGTACCAGTGCACCGCCAGGAGCGCCGCCAAAAAGCGTACTTTTTGAATGTTTTGAAAAAAATAACAAAAAAAATTGTGGTTTTTTTCTTCTTATTTTTTATTAAAAATTTCAAATCTCATAAATCCCATTTTTACGGTCGCTATAGACAATGCCTCTACAGCTACTCTATGTCCTCACGAGGCTAGGCTGAGTGACCCCCGAAAACATACACGTTGACAAGCTATTGCCCCCGCCAGGATTTGAACCCAGGTCTCCCGCGTACAAGAGTAGGTGCAGTGACCATTAAGCCATGGGAGCTAGTGTACACTGTTAAATAGACTATTTATAACTTTTCACACCAGAAACTCCTACCCCCCCCCCCCTCGGGGTAACGCGGAAACGTGCCGCGTCCCGCTTCGGCTTCAAAAAAATCTGGTCACCCTATGTATACCCCTATTATACTATAGTATTGATGATTGATGAAGCTTTTAAAACAAACGAAAGCACTGCCCTATGTTGTCGTGACCCATATAACAAAGTAAATACCCATATAATAAAGTAAATACCATTCAATTAAAGTAAATACTATTGTTAATTGATATACATAGGGCATGGGACATCAATTTATTCATTCCTATATGGATTGTGGTTAGTTTCTCTCTCTCTCTCTCTCTCTCTCCCTCCCTCCCTCCTTATCTCTTTTTTTCTCCCCCTCTCTCTCTTTCACTCCTCTCCCTGTCTGACTCTCTCTCTCTCTGCCACCTCTTTCTTCCTCTCTCTCTTTTACTCCTCTTCCTCCTACCTCCTTATCTGTTTCTCTCTCTCTCTCTAACTCCCTCACTCCTCTCCCTCTCTCTCTCTCTCTTTCATTCCTCTCCCTCTCTACCCCCTCTTTCTTCCTCTCTCTCTCTCTCTCCCTCTCCCTCTCCCTCATTCTCCTTTGAGAATGTTTGTAAACCGAGAGCCACTGCAAATCTCCCTTCTTTGGTATCCTTACTCTGCGCCAAAGGGAGTATAAATATACTGATTGTATAAAAATAATAATAATAAAAAAAGTATCTTGTATTTTTCTGAATTTCCAACGGTTCTCGAGTTTTTAGGCGTGGCAAGTTTTTTTATTAAGAAAAAAGACCCTGTATAACAATATTAAACGTGGATTTGGTGGTTGCAGTGTTCGATGAGCGTCAGTTTTTATGTAGACGTTTTTTCCATTGTCGACACGGCCATTTACTATGATTTAGAAAGATGCTTTTCCATGGATATTTGCATGAAGTAACAAAAGAAATTCGATCCGGCTCAAGTAGCCTAATTTAATGTCTTTTGTTCAAATCTTCTCTTTCCTCTTTCTCATCATCTTCTTATTCCTCCTCTTCTTCTTCTTAGGCCTCTTCCACCCGTTGTTTAACTCATTATTCTCCTTTCACTCGCCTACCTCTTCCCTCCACATCTCTTTTCCTCACCTCATCATCAATCATCTCCTTTTCTTCCATTCTTTCACCTCCTTCTCTCACTCTATGATCAACCATCTCCCTCCTTCTTCTTGTTCCTCTTTCTCCCTCCTTTTTCTCCCTCCTCTTCCTCCTCCTCTACCTCCTCCTCCTCTTCTTTATGCTCCTCTTCCTCCTCTTCTTTTCCTCTTCCTCCTCTTCCTTCCCCTCCTTCTCCCCCTCTATAATAAACTATCTCCCTCCTTGTTCCTGTTCCTCATCATCATCCTCCTACTTCTCCTTCTACTCCTTATCTTCCTTTCCCTCCTTCTCCCCCTCTATAATCAACTATCTCCCTCATCATCATTATCCATCTCTCCTTGCTCCTCCTCCACCATTTCTCCTCCTCCTTCCCATCCCCTCACATTGTTCTCTTCTTTTCACAACTCTCTTCTATTCCACATCTTCTTATTCTCCCTCTCTCCTCTTCCCCTCTTTATCTTTCCTTTCGCCTCCTCTCCCTCCCACTCTTTATCACCATCACAACTCATCTCCTTCTCCTTCCTTCTTCTCACCTTCCTCTCTCCCTCTCATTCCTCCTCTCCCTCCTTCTTCTTCTTCCTCTTTCTCTCCCTCCTTTTTCCTCCCTCCTCTTCCTCCTCCTCTACCTCCTCCTCCTCTCTTCTATCCTCCTCTTCCTCCTCTCTCCTTCCTCTTCCTCCTCTTCCTCCTCCTCTCCCCTTTCCTTCTCCTCCTTTCCTTCCTCACATCATCCTCCTACTTCTCCTTCTCTCCTTCTCCTTCCCTCCTTCTCCCCCTCTATATCACTCTCCTCCTCTCCTATCCTCTCTCCTTCTCCTCCTCACCTCCTCCCTCCTCCTTCCCTCCCTCCATCTTCTCTCTCCACCTCATACATCTCTCCCTCCTCTCCTTCTTCCTTCCCTCCTTCTCCCCCTTATACCTCCCTATCTCCTTCCTCCTTCCTCCTCTCCTCTCTCTCCTCCATCCTCCTCCTCCTTCTCTTCCTCCTTCTCTCCTCCTCTCTCCTATCCACCTCCCTCTCCTCCTCCTTCTCCTTTCTCCCCTTCCCCTCCCTCCTCCTCCTCCTCTCGTCCCCTCCTCTGACCTCCTTCTCCCCTGTGCCTTCTCTCCTCTCTCCACTTTTCTCCACCCTCCATTCTCATCCAGATCCTCTCCTTCTCCTCCTCTCCTCCTCTCCGTCCTTCCTCCCCTCCTCTCCTCTCCTCCTCCTCCTAATCGCTCTCGTCCTCTGTCTCCTCCGACCAACATCCTCCACCTCCTCCTTCTCACTTCATCACTCATCCTTAACTCCTTTATCTCCCCTCCTTCTCACTCCTCCTCCTCACCTCACTTCACATTGTACGACCGTCCTTGACGTGCTTCGCCAATGTGCCAAAATTTACGATTTTAATATTTTTCAACACACATTCAAATTTAAGAGTAGTGAAGTGCAAATATTCGTGAGAGCCCCCTTTCGAGTGTCCTCAACTGAGCACTCGGAAGATGGTAATCGGACGTGGTCACTGGATTCGGAATCGATGATTATACTTTTGCACAGACGGTAAAAAATTAATCACACTGAGATGTACATTTGTCAAGTCATGTACATCATGTACATATTGTACATGTACTTTACATTACATTGTACATATGTACATTGTCAGACATGTAATTACTCAGCCACAAAGTCACGTGAAGTGAGTTACGCGCTAGCATTTTACCATGTGATTGTTCGATCCCCACGGACGATTTTCTTTCTGTACTTGGATATAATTATTACAAGTCATGAATATCAACTGACAGCTGTTCGAGCTTATTTGCTCTCATCAGCAGGTAATATCTCAATATCTATGCCATCAACTAACCTCTCTATTTTAATCAGTATAAAAAGAAAAGTAAATGATGCTTGTCATGCTTGTCAGGTACGCAAAAATTTAAGTGCGTCATTTCCTATGAGTTTATGACGTATTCGGAGAAAAACTTATCCGTCATAACAAAAGGTCAAACAAATAATCCTGGTACATATACGTTTTACGTTGTAGCATCTGAACTTTCATTGCATCTGAAATATGTATAATTAGGAGTTTTTTTTCAACAATTGGTTAAATGTTGGGCTCAGATATAATTAACATCTTTTCAGCAACTTGTGATTGTGGGTAAGCAATGTTTTTTGGGCAAGAGAAAAAAGAACAAAGTAACGCCCTGCACTTGTGTGCTAGTGACGTGTTATGAATAATAGTTAGGAGTAATCACCGTGGCAGAGTGAGTTAGCGCGCTAGGCATTGCACACACGGTGACCTGGATTCGATTCCCAGCGGGGCAGGATTTTTCCTGCTCTGTACTTGGGTGTTAGGGGTCCATCCATACCTCGTGAGGAAAAATGAGTAGCTGATTTAATGTTAGCAGCGACCAGTTGCGGGATTATAGGAAGAAATAAGATACACATATTAGGATATTAAAAATACGGAAAAGTCCTATAATTCTGCGCTACCCACTAAAATTGTGATATAATAACTCAAAGAAACACATTATTATTAATATTATTATTATAATAACTCATTTTCCAAGTAATTAGTCATTTTTCCTCACGAGGTATGAGTGAACCCTGGACATTCAAACTTCAGAGTTGAAAATTCTCAACACAAACAGGATTCAAACCCGGGTCACTGTATCAAACCGTGCGCGCAAGCCGAGTTTGCTGCCAGTTTGAATAATAGTCACGAGGAAAATCAGGAAAGTACAAAAAATAAATCAAAGTTCAAAACTCTGAAATGTAGAATTGTCATGAGGAAATGAAAAAAAAAAAAAAAAAGAAAAAAAAAAAAAAAAATTGTGTGGCTTATTCAAAGTTAGCTTTCGCTTTAAACCCCCACTGATGTCAGGTCTCTGGGACAGATCCATCATCCAATCAGTCTAATCAAGTTGTTGATGTAGATAACCCCGCCCTTTAGTTAGAATATTAGTATATTTCTCAAACTATTTTATCTTCTTTTTTTTTCTTTTTATAAAAATGAGTGATTCACAGCCGTTTTTATTTCGTAGCCATGAAACAGGAGCTATACTGTAGACGTTTGTGGTCTGTGTTGTAGCCTGCCCATCCCGTAGAATGCCTCCCCCCTGATGGGCGGAGAAGTGACATAATACTTCCCATTTAGGTGCTGGGTCAACACGAGTGCTCCGGAAGGTATCCCTTACAACCAACTGTAAAAATTGTAACCAATTAAGAATACAAATTTTAGTTGGCACGGGTGATCGAACCCGGGACCTTCCGCATGGCAAGCTAGTGCTTAACCACTGAGCTAATCGCTTTATTTATTTTTTCTTAATTTTATACTGTAAATGTTGTACATTACTTTTTCCTCCCAATAAAGTTTAAAATAATAAAATTCTGTTTTTTGTTGTGTTTAGCGGGGTTTGAACACTTCTAGCCTCGTTACCGAAGATGCTTCCCAGTTCTCAATTGACACTCCAAGGAGCCAAAAACAATATTTTCACTCGGGAAAATTGTAAAATTTCACAAATAAATTCGAGAACAAATAATAGTTCTCAAATTTTAGTTCGACGCTTTGTTATTTCTAAACAAAAAAAAAGTCGTAATGGTTAAAATCGTTCGTCTTTTTGTTTCGCGCTCGGAAATGTCGATATTGCTAGAAACGAGAGACTCGCGCTTTGCTTTCTCGAAAATTCGGACAGCATTTGGTGCTTTCTCAAAACAATTTTGGTAGATAGAACTCTCTGGTCTGGCTGGGGGACTGTAAAGAGGGAGTAGACCAGCAGTCTGGCTGGGGGACTATAAACAGGGAGTAGACCAGCAGTCTGGCTCGGGGACTATAAACAGGGAGTAGACCAGCAGTCTGGCTCGGGGACTATAAACAGGGAGTAGACCAGCAGTCTGGCTGGGGAACTATAAACAGGGAGTAGACCAGCAGTCTGGCTGGGGGACTGTAATTAGGGAGTAGATGTTGTTGTTTTGGTTGTAGCCAGCTTGGCTACAGCTGGAGGGGTGAGTGATGGTCTCCAGCCAACTTTATTTCAAAGTTGGCTCGTCCTGAACCACATATTTCTATGTGCGATCAACCATCATGAGGACATAGACTTCTTTATAAGACATTAAACCCTTAGGAAATTGCAAGCTAGCCTGGCTTGTAAGGGTTGGCTAGTCTGTTCTCTGTTTATAGTCCTCTAGGGAGTAGATCAGCAGTCTGGCTGGGGGACTATAAACAGGAAGTAGACCAGCAGTCTGGCTGAAAATGTCGGAATTGATTTTTATTAGCTAGATTTAGATTATTTTAAATAATACAAGTATAACGTAATAAGAAATTCATTACAGATTTTTTTAAATACATTTTAAATAAAAAAAATTCCCTTCATATCTAATTTCTAATCGTTTCTTTAATTCTTTTTTTCTGACGGGTCATTCATAATTATACATACATATGTCAAGTTGACATACCATTTGTCATTCTCTTCCTAAATCCTACTAACTAGATAAATTCTCTTCCTATTAACTAGATATATTTTCTTCTTTTTCTTACAGGAATTCAAACTATAGATGAGGAGGAACGCAACAAAATCTACCTCAGTAGAATGAAGCTATTGTGTGAAGTATTGAAAACGGGAAAACGCAGATACCAAGTTCTAAATTTCATAATGCATCCATAAAAACTAAAAAAATAGTAGATATATACTATAGGGTTCAATTTTTCTACTGAATTGTATCTATAAAAGAGGGAATACATAGATATTTATAAATTGTTCATCGTTAAATTCGTAAAAAGTCAAATTCGAAAAACGAGTTCAAAATAATTCCTAAAGGATTAGAAAACACAGCTACCAAATTCTAAAAAAGCGCTACCAAAAATCAAAAATAAAAAAATTAAATATAAAGTGCATCCATAAAAAACAAATAATAGAAATTTAAAAATTGTTCATCGTTAAATAGTGAAATTCAAAAGACAAATTTAAAACAAACGTCTAAAAGGATCAGAAAACGCAGCTAGCAAATTCTGAGATAAAAAAAATACTTCCTATTTCAGATACTACAAATTTCTCGGAAATATTACATATTTATAGATTGTCTATAGTTAAAAATTGAAATTCAAAAGACAAATTTAAAACAAACGTCTAAAAGGATCAGAAAACGCAGGTAGCAAATTCTGTGAGAAAAAAATACTTCCTATTTTCAATAATTGAAATTTCTCGGAACTAATACTTATTTATAGATGGTTCATCGTTAAAAAGTGAAATTCAAAAGACAAATTTAAAACGAACGTCTAGAGGGAGAACAGAGAAAAGCTAACCTTTCCAACAACATTTTCATCAGTATACTTTCTGCTGAAGTCCATATTAAAACCCTTGAGATAGTCCATATTAAAACCCTTGAGATAGTCCATATTAAAACAACAAGTGCTCCGTATTAAAGTTTCCAGCAAGAGTTAAAAATAACTTCGTAGGTTCATACTAGGAAAAAGTTGACATTAACAAGACTTTAAAAGCTCTTCCGTTCACTAACTAAATATATTTTGCAGAATTCAATTTTGAAAACCTTGATTTGATTTTATATTCTTGGAATTATTCTAAATATATAAAATGCACTATGTAAATATTATCTAATATAGGTACATCATGTGATTCTAATTTCAATCAAAACTCTAGTGTTGCTTTATCAGTGCTTTTCCCTTCAACCAAACTAAATTGGAACCAACTACTTATATCGCTTGAGCAAAGTGAGTATTTATTTTTTTAAATCTGAGTGTTTTACAGCCTTGTTTATTTCGTAGCTAGAAAGAGCAGTACTCCCCCCCACCCAAAATGGGTCTACAGCTACAATATTGGAAAGGAAATATTATTAGATGGGATCTTATTTATTATAATTATGTTTTTTCTTTGTAAAATTATGTCACAATTTCAGAAGGCAGCGCAGAATCATACGACTTTTTCATTATTTAATATACCTATACCATATCTTGTTTACCTATTGTTCCGCCACTGGTCGGTCCTCACATGAAAGGAGGTCCTCACTTATTTTTCCTCACGAGGTATGAGTGGACCTCGCCAGCCTCCGTGGCGTAATGGTTGTGACCACTGCCCGTAGTCCAGAGTTCCCGAGTTCGGTTCCCGGTTGGGGCAGACTTTTCGAAGAAAATTCTGTTCCATCCAAACACCGCAAACACGTGAGGCTGGCATTTCCGGCCCTACCCAGGTTGGGTGAGGTTAATGTGGGTAGCTGGTACGATTCCCAGCGAATGGAGGGTAAAACCTCCGTCCTGACTACTTCAAATCAGAACGTACATCAGAATTAGAATCAACTGGTCACAATAGATCTAAATGGAGGTCGGTGTGATAATTGGTTCTTCTCTTGTGGAACTTCAACCAGTCTATAATAATAATAATCAGTGCACTTCGAATATCCAAGTATAGAGCACAAAAAATTCTGCTCCGCTGGGGATCGAACTCAGGTCACAATGCGGTCTATACCTAGCGCACTAGCTCACTTAGCCACGGTGACTTCTGATGGAATCATATTATTATGTATCAAATGCTATAAGTTGGAGATATGTATTATTAGATAGCATCATACTTACTCGTATTATACCGATCATACCTACTCATTAATCTTATTATTAGTGTAACTAGAAGTTATCTCAGAAATTGTAAATGCAATTGCTAAAAGTTAAGTATACTTGAAGAAAAATGTTCAATGTATGTTTGTTTTTTATTATCTGACCTGGTTGCAGGGGTGTTCAGAGAAACCCTTACATTTCTTAGAATTTTTTAAAAAAATCTAAATAGGTAGTTGTTATAGATTATAACATTTAAGCAATAACTGTGGTTTGATTATTTATTCACTCATTCATTCACACATGTATTTGTATGACATTTTTTAATATCTTTAACATCATAGTCACCGTGGCAGATTGAGTAGCGCGCTAGGCATTGCACGTACGGTGACCTGGCTTCGATCCCCAGCGGGGCAGGATTTTTTCTGCTCTGTACTTGGGTGTTTGGGAAAAAAAAAAAAATTGTATGACATTTTTTAATATCTTTAACATCATAGTCACCGTGGCAGATTGAGTAGCGCGCTAGGCATTGCACGTACGGTGACCTGGCTTCGATCCCCAGCGGGGCAGGATTTTTTCTGCTCTGTACTTGGGTGTTTGGGAAAAATGAGTATCTGCTTTAATGTTAGCAGCGACCAGTGGCGGAATTATAGTAAAAAATAAGATATTGGGATATTAAAGATATGGAAATGTCCTATAATTCTGCGCTACCCATTAAAATTGTGATATAATAACACAAAGAAACACATTTATTATTTATTTATTATATTATCATATCACGTGTCAAATGTAATACTCAATTAGTAATTTGAATAAATGGACCATTAATTAATATTACATACTATTACTTTGTGTTCCGCAAAAATTCGTAGAATTTGACCATGAATATTGAACCAGTTTTTTAGATTTTTTTTTTACTTCGTATCTCATATTTGCCAATATTCAAATCATTTTGAATAATTATTCAAATTATTATACCACTAATGACCTAGGATTACTTTCCGGATTAGCTCCAAGAATCGCTTTGAGGATTATTGAACCACGGTCTAGTGTTTTGAGAATTTTTCCAATAAGTTTTTAAAAAGTTCTTTTTTTAAATATTTATTTAACGAGAGTTCTGTAACATTTGTTGCACTTATTTTACATAATTCTAGAATAATTTCTATTGATCAAATTTCGAATTGATTTATTTAATTAATTTCAAAAAATATTGAAAAAAATAGATTATTTTTTCGAACGATTTTTTCATGTAAGAATTTCATCAATTCCATTCAATTTTGCGAACGACTTGAAACACAAGTTAAAGCGGCTTATAAAAATACAAAAAAAAAAAAAAATATGTAATAGATAAATAAATTAAATGTGTTTCTTTGTGTTATTATTTGTTTAATCACAATTTTAGTTTGCAGCGCAGGATAATATTACCTTTCCGTAAGTGTACTGGTAGTCAAGTGGTTAACGGGCTAGTCTGGTAATCCAGGTAGCGTAGGGATCCGTTGGTTCGAATCCCACCCAGTGCATGAATTTTTCTTCATTCATTTGAGTTTGTGACGACATAGTAATAAGACTCTGAGGGTTAGGTGGTAGAAAATGCTTTGAGCATTAACCTCGCCTGGTGGTTACCTTCCACTAAAGAGTGTTATTACTATTATGAGTGGGTAGGTAGCCAAAATGAATATATTGAATATTATGTCATTATTTGATATAGATAAGAACCCACATATTTTACTTTTTGTTTCTAATAAACTTTCAGAAAACTCGGATTTCGAGAAAGTTTTTGTGTGTCCCAAGTCAACATGGATTTTATTTTTTTGCAAAGTGATTTTGGCGAAAGTATGGATAGATTTTTGCGACTTTTCGCTTTTTGTATTTAGGGCGGAATGAATACACGTTTTTGTAATACCTCTGTGGAGCTAAGTCTAGATATTGTCTGAGATAAGGAAAATGGTTGCTTTGTCATGACTTAAGATCTCGCTTTTGTCTATTAATTTCGCCCTTAGTCTATTTACACGCATGTATTTAGGTATTCAATATCATCCTACTTGTAACCTGGAGATCGTTGGTTCAAGCCCCGGAATCAGTGTCTTATTATTATGTGGTCACAAACTCAAATTAATGATGAAAAATTCATGCACTGGGTGGGATTCGAACCAACGGATCCCTCCGCTACCTGGAATACTAGGCCTTAACCACTTGACTACCAGTGCACCGAAAGTTGTGTGATCTTCACACCCGTTTATTATGTCAGTATCTACACCTACAGGACATACTCTTGTCTTCCCACCTGATAACATTTTACTTCCGAAAATTTCTAATATTAGAAATCGGAAGTATTGTGTTCGTTTTCGTAAAAGAAAATATTTTTTTATCGTTTGTTTATGTTTATTGCTCAAGTATTCCCCCCCCAAAAAAGTGCCACCCCCAACTATCTCGTGACATTTCCAATCAATCTTTCCAATCCAATTCTTAGAAGCTTTAGCTTCTGAGAATTTTTAGCTTTAGCTTAGGAAAAATGAAAAATACCTTTGTATATGTTATCCTGTTATTAAATAAATAAATAAATTAAATAAAAAAAAATCCCCCCCCAGGAGTCTCCCCCCAGCACGCCCTCCCCCCTCCCTCCCCCGTGGATGACTAACCTCTGCTACCCTCGAGTGGACCGCAAGCTCAGCCCCGACAGCCAGCCGGGAGCCAGCATGAAGTTTCGGCAGGTGCTCGATGTGAACAAGATCATCTCCCACCTGTTGCAAGTGGGCAAGAAGCGGCCTCTGAACCAGGTAAGAGATTGCCTATAAGTATATTGGGTGGAAGATATTGCGAAAGGCAATAACCCCGCCCTCTAGTTAGGAGATGTATGATAAATGACCGCAGAACGGGTGTATATTGACGAGCCGAGCTCTATTTACACAAATAATATTAATAATAATAAGAGAATGTATACATATATTTTTTTTCTTTTTTTTTTCTCTTTTTACTTCTCTTATATTGTATATTAATTTGTAACTATCTGTGTTGTATGTAATATGTCCAATTAATAAAGTGTAAATAAATAAATAAATAGGTAACATCTGAGATTGTTGTTTTTTCCAATAAATTCATGTTTTATTTAATATTTTATTATAACATAAATAAATAAACCTTTATTTGGAATACAAATAATACATACATAAAAAATAATACATACTACCTAGTACCTACATCAGAACAACTAATTCCAATTTGCCATTCACCGAGGTAACGCACTAACGCAGTGGGCATCATATTACTTCCGAGAAAATTCTAATATTAGAAATCGGAAGTATTGTGTTCGTTTTTGTAAAATAAATCCCACAAAAAACTACCGTTAAAAAAAGGGCCAAGTTCCAGAACTCCTATCCAAAAAGGATTCGCCAATGAATGCAGTGATATCTTGTTTGCGGCCAAGTTATCTTGGTACTAAACTATTTCTTTTATTAAACCCATTTTCTAAGTTCCTCATTTTGTATGTTTTTAACTGCAAACTATCCTCAAACTTGACCAGTTTCGCTCCTTGTGATGGTTATATTGTTATTATGTACTTATACAAATATAGTCATAATATTCCATACAACCGATGGCATAAAACTGGCCAAGTTAGAGGATAGTTTGCAGTTAAAAACATACAAAATGAGGAACTTAGAAAATGGGTTTAATAAAAGAAATAGTTTAGTACCAAGATAACTTGGCCGCAAACAAGATATCACTGCATTCATTGGCGAATCCTTTTTGGATAGGAGTTCTGGAACTTGGCCCTTTTTTTAACGGTAGTTTTTTGTGGGCTATCATTACTTTTTGTAAATGATTCGTTTCACAGCACGTTTCATTTTTTTTTATTAAAAATTTCAGGATTCTTCACTTTAATATGCTCCCTAAAACGACACCTTTTAACAGCAGAAATAGTGCGAAAGTGCCAGTTTTCGGATTTTCCCCTGTATTTTTACAGTAAACCCTAGCACCATGCAAAATTTCAGCTTTGTAGGTAGTAGGGAAGTACCTCATAATTTATATACATAATCGAGTATATTTTCTCCCTAAAATAACACCGTTTAACAGCATGATAAGTGCGAAAGTTCCAGTTTTCAGATTTTTCCCTGTATTTTTACAGTAAACTCTAGCACCAAGCAAAATTTCAGCTTTGTAGGTAGTACGGAAGTATCTCATAATTTATATACGTCATAATATAGTATACTTCCTCCCTAAAACGACACCGTTTAACAGTTTTCAGAACTTTTTCAGATTTTTCCCTGTACATTTACAATAAACTCTACCATCATGCAAAATTTCAGCTTTCTAGGTAGTAGGGAAGTGCCTCATAATTTATATCCATAATTGATTATATATTTCCTCCTGAAAACGACACCGTTTAACAGCATGATAAGTGCAAAAGTTCCGGTTTTCAGATTTTTCCCAGTACTTTCACAATAAACCCTACCAGTAAGCAAAATTTCAGCTTTTTAGGTAGTACGGAAGTGCCTCATAATTTATATACATAATATAGTATACTTCCTCCCTAAAACGACACCGTTTAACAGTTTTCAGAACTTTTTCAGATTTTCCCTGTACTTTTACAACAAACTCTACCATCATGCAAAATTTCAGCTTTCTAGGTAGTCAGGAAGTGCTTCATAATTTAGATCCATAATCGATTATATATTTCCTCCCTAAAACGACACCGTTTTACACCATGATAAGTGAAAAAGTTTCGGTTTTCAGATTTTTCCCTGTACTTTTACAATAAACCCTACCATCATGCAAAATTTCAGCTTTCTAGGTAGTCGGGAAGTGCCTCATAATTTTGATGATCTGTCAGTCAGTCAGTCAATCAGTCAGTCAGTCAGTATCAAAATCGCAAATTTCAAAATTACATTCCTCTGAAAGTTTTTTACATAGAGTCTTGAAATTTTCAATGTCTTTTTAATGATATAAGGAGAATCTCTGTTCCAAATTTCATATCTCAATGATCATT